>JZKD02S2190471.1:4268-19116 GCA_000966675.3 Picea glauca | reverse complement strand
TTAATGGTCACCTGCAACAGAGGAGGGTCTTTTATGGGAAACAAATGAGGCATACTCAGGTTGTTATTTTGGCCCATGCTTGTCTCAACATGACTTCAGTTTCCATTTTGGTACAATAGTACAACACAGTAGGACTCACCATAGCTAGCAAGTGAAGCGAATCCTCAAACAAATATTGTACTAATACCCCAGTTCTTTCCCCGATATACACAGAGAAAAAGTGTATGATTTTGATCCCTACACTGCAGTAGGTTCAATTGTTTAAACTTTACTCTTTGCACCACTATTGTTGTTTCTTTCTAGGACAAAACTATGTTTAACTTATTAATCATAGGTAATTCTCTAGGGTTAGTCATAGTGTTTGGGCTTGTCTTTCTACAACATATTAAGGGGGGGTAGCTTGTCACTATTATGCTTTATTAACCATCCTTGCAATGCCAAATGATGATGGCACCACCATGCTACATTTCCTTGCAGTCTAAATTTCCATATTAGATGAGGGAGATATCCCAAGTGATATTAACTTGAAACCTTGCATTTTGAAGCATGTCGCCTTCCTAGGTGCATAGTATTGAGTTACCCAAGCCAATCAACATTACTTGGTTAGTGAAAAATCATATTTCTTATAGGTACTAAATACAACTCTATGAGTAAGCAGAATAAGAGTTGTGTTAAAGGGAACGATCTATGGGAAAAATACTAGGAAAAGATTGAAAAGTGGAAGAAGGAAAATATTCCAAGCAATCTATAGTACAATGTGTCAAACACAATGAAATTATATCACAAGGTGAGCAGGGGAATGGGAGTCTAGGAGTTTGTCTGGGGATTCATCAAAGCCAAAGCATAAGGAGGTTGTGGTGAGAGTGGATTGGTGTTGTCATTAATGTTCCTATTGGAATAATACAAACATTAAGGGTATGTGTTGGATCTGTAAGAGGAAGCAACAACTTTAGTGAGGAATTGGAAACTATGTAATTAAGTGATGATCCCAATGTAACAAAAGATTCTAACCCACTTTGATAGAATGTCCTAAAATAATATGGAAAATGTGCATAAAGAAAAATGTTGATATTATGGTATCTTCGGGAGGTATGAACCTCTATTGTGACCTTTGACAAGATTAGAATGTTCCAGAAGGAAGAAAATAAATGAAGGAAAACCTAGACAAGATGTTGGCTGCAGAAATATAATTAATATGAATTAATTCGTACCCAGAAGGTGAATTCGGCCCATGCAAGCCTGCCAGAATTACTATAAATACAAGGCACTAGTCTCTCATTATACACACTTCTCAGAATTGCAGAGAGCAGTTTCTGCACACTGCAGTCCAACAGTTTTGTGCGCAAGTCCTAGGGAAGGTGCTACGCCAGTTTTTGGGTGAGACTATCTGATTAGCTTGGTTACTTCTTGCTTGGTGCATTAGCCTCTCTTGGCTATTGAATTTCTACCAGGATTCTTTTCTCTGTCAAGGTCAAGGTGCTTAGAGGGTGGCTTCGGCCTATGTTTGGGTGACAAGGGTATTGTCAATGGTAAAACAAGCACAATCCTTCATATTCTAACAGGTTATGGGCCCACGCCTCCTTCATTCAGTCTAAACGTTGGAAGGAAACATAGTCGCTAGGATATTGAGCTCGCTAAGGAACTGTCGCTAGGGTTACTAGCAAAAGCAACTTCCAAGACACTGTCACTAGGGTTACTAGCAAGAGCAGTTGCAGAAACCCTAAATCTCAGGTCTGACACCTTGTGATGGAGCATCTCGCTCAAAGAGAATATATTCATATGTGCCCTAACTCAGTGCACCTTTTGGCTCTCTCAGAAGACAAAAATGAAGAAGTTGAATTTTTGGATCAAGGCATGACCAAAACTAGTCAACCGAAGACATGAGTAAAACAATCAATCTTCTACACTACTCAGCACTCACTGGAATGATTGAAGATGACATGTGGATAATCGATAGTGGAGCTTCTAGGAACATGATGGGAGATCAAGCCAGACTCTCAAATCTAAATGAGAAGAATACCTCATACAATGTAGAGCTTGGAGACAAAACCACTTACCCCGTGGAAGAATTTGGACAAGCCTCCATCAAAATGAAAACAGGTAACTATGCTCACTTAAGAAATGTTTTATATGTACCTGGTTTAGAAAAGAATCTTGTATCCATATCCTGCCTAGGAGACAAAGGAAATAGAATAACCTTCATGGATGGAAAATTATTATCATGGCATAAAGACTCCAGCATAGAGAATGCTAGGGTTATCGGAAGTCGTGAAATTTGTACAGACTACTAGAACAAAATGAAGAAGCTCTTGTACATGACGAAGTCAACCCTAATGAAATTTGGCATAGAAGGTATGCTCATATTAATTATCAAGCATTACCCTTTCTCAAAAGAATGGTTGAAGGAATACCAGAGTTGCAGTCTACACATGAAGGAATCTGCAAAGGATATGATTTTGGGAAGAATATCAAGAAACCATTCCCAAGCAACAATAACATATCTAAGGAGATTCTAGATCTGATACACTCAGATGTTTGCGGTCCGATGCCAATAAAATCTCTAGGAGGATCTTCTTATTACGTAATCTTCATAGATGACTATTCAAGAAAGACTTGGTTATACCTACTAAAGACAAAAGACAAAGTATTCATCAAGTTTTAAGAATTCAAAGCAGAGATAGAAAACTTCATGAATAAGAAGATCAAGACGCTAAGAACAGATAATGGTGGAGAATACACATCAAAGGAATTTGTTGCATTCTACAAATTTTCAGGGATTAGGAGGGAGTTGATTGTTCCTCATAACCCTCAACAAAATGGTGTAGCAGAAAGAAAAAACAGATCTATTGAAGAAACTGTAAAATCCTTACTAAATGATCAAGGTCTATCCATGTTCTTATGGGGAGAAGCAGCAATGACAACAATATATGTGAAGAACAGAAGTCCTCATCGTATATTGAAGGACATGACACAAGAAGAAGCCTTCTTAGGTAAGAAACCTAATGTGGAAAACCTAAGAATATTTGGATGCCCTAGTATTGACTCTCACATTCCCAAGGACAAAAGGAATAAACTAGAACCCTCAGGAAAGAAGGGGATATTCGTAGGATACAGTGATTCATCCAAATCCTATAGAATATATATTCCAGAACAACACAAGATCAAAGTCAACGGAGACGTAACATTCAATGAAAAGATGGCCTTCAAGAAATCCATAGAAGAAACTATTGAAGAATAAGAGATTGAAGAACCTAATGAAGAAAACACAGAAAACGAAAATGACGAAAAGGAACAACCTGATCATCCTATGGATCCATGTGAAAACATTGATTCAGATATCATACCCAAGACCAAGAAATGACCATATTGGCTTGAAGCTACCTTACAAGATGCAGAAAGACTCAAGGTTCCAGAAGGAACATTCAGAAAGAGTAAAAGACCTAAAAGATTCTCAAGTTATGCATCATACATGACGAAGCTTCTAGATGAAGAACCTACCACATTTGAAGAAGTAGTTCAAAAGGGACAATGGAAAGAAGCTATGATGGAAGAACATCAGTCCATTATGAATAATGAAGTATGGGAAATCGTATCGAGACCTAAAGAGAAATTAGTGGTAACTTCAAAATGGGTATATAAGATCAAACATGCAGCAGACGGAAGCGTGGATAAATACAAGGCAAGATTTGTAGCTAGAGGGTTCTCCCAGAAGGAGGGATAAGATTATGATGAAACCTTTGCTTCGGTGGCTAGATATACTTCCATCAGAGCTATTATATCTCTTGTCGCTTTCATGGGATGGAACTTACATTAGATGGATGTAAAGACATCTTTCCTCAATGGAGCAATTGAAGAAGAAGTATATATTGAACAACCCCAAGGATTTGAGGTACAGTCCAGAGACACTCATGTTTTTCGATTGAAGAAAGCCCTATATGGACTCAAGCAAGCTCCAAGAGCTTGGTATGCCAGAATGGACAGTTATTTAACAAGACTTGGTTTCTCCAAGAGTCATGCAGATCCAAACCTCTATTACAAAGTCATGGACAATGCACCTGTAATTCTACTACTATATGTTGACGATCTATTCATAACAGGTGAAGAGTCTCTCATCATCCAGTGTAAGAAGGAACTAGCTTCTGAATTTGATATGAAATATCTAGGTCTCATGCATTACTACTTGGGACTAGAAGTATGGCAGAAGCATGGTGAAGTATTCCTTGGACAAGGAAAGTACGCAATAAAGATCCTTCAGAAGTTTGGAATGATGGATTGTAAGTCCATGGACACTCCGATGAATATGGATATAAGAAAAGTAAAGGATCTAGATTCTGATCCAGTAGATCCATCTTTATATCGAAAACTAATTGGGTCATTGATGTATTTGGTAAATACTCGACCAGACATTTGTTTTGTCGTGAATACACTAAGCCAGTTCCAAGTGGAACCGAGACATGAGCATTGGATAGATGAAAAATATGTATTAAGATATATTCGTGGAACAATAAACTATGGCTTGAGATATACCACATCCAGCGATATACAACTTCATGGATTCACAGACTCAGATTGGGAAAGAAGTGCATAAGACAGAAAGAGCACTTCAGGCATGTGTTTCATCTTGGGCTCCACTATGATATCTTGGGGAAGCAGGAAACATAATTATATTACACTCAGCACAACATAAACAAATTATATCGTAGCATGTGAAGCATGCACATAAGCAATATGGCTAAGGAAGTTAATCTCTGATTTATTTGATCAGATTCCAGAATCGACTATAATACATTGTGATAATCAGAGTTGTATAAGATTATCAGAACATCTCGTGTTTCATGAAAGGTCGAAACACATTGAGATCAAATACTACTTTATTCGAGATAAAGTCCAGGAAGGAGAGGTAAAGCTCAAGTATATCCCCACGGATGACCAGACAGCAGACATCCTGACAAAGCCTCTATCTAGAATAAAGTTTGCATATTTCCGAGAGAAGATGGGGATCGTGGAAATAACTCCCTTAGCTGAAAGGGAATAAATGACTCTCCAGGTTGGGAGGGATCACTAAAAATATTATTGAAGACATTTATTTTTCAAGATTGAAAAATAGTCCAGCTTGGACAAATTCTTTCCTGTTCGGAAAGTGGCTTGAGATTTCTGATGGACATCGATTTCCCATTGTGGTTAGCATGGGAAATGGTCCAGATTGTTGATGTATCATAGACAATGACTTCCCATTGTGGCTAACATGGGGATTGGTCTAGGGAAGTCTCTCTTCTTGAGGGTTACTCAAGAAGACTAGCCCGCCTCGCCGGACAACGATTTCTCATTGTGGTTAACATGAGGAATGGTCCATTTTGGAGGTTGATACAGGACAGTCTTTTCCTCTTGTGGTTAACAAGGGAAATGGTCTCGAAAATCATTCCTTAGGGTTTATCCATTCTCTCCAGGGTGCACTTTGATTAGTGTAGGAGGAATGGCCTAGGGTGGGGAATGGTCCAAGCTCAGCAATCAGGGACAGGCATTCCTTAGGGTTTATACATTCTCTCCAGGGTGCACTTTGATTAGTGTATGAAGAATGGCTGAGGGTGGGGAATGGTACAGGTTTAGAAGACAGGACATTTATTCTTCCTTACTTGAGAAGAATAGTCCAGATATCTCATTGTTCTACTCTGAGGGAATATATTCTTTCATATCTCACAGACATGAGTGAAATATTGGCCCAGATGATTCAGTTTATTTTAACAATATTTTTCTATGCAGGTTGGCATCAGATTATTGTTATGGAGACTGGCTATCTCCAAACAATAGAGATATACTACTGTGGTGGATTTGTTCCACTGTTTGTGACTATGTGTCATGGTTTGAGTAGTTGCATACTACCATGGATAAACACAGGTGTGTTCTATCAATTGATATCGTACCAGTTGTCATAGCAGATTATCCAGTAGGATAATAATGATGGTGCTCCTGATACTACCAATTGAATGGTTTGTTTGTGCTCAAGACCATACCTCCCTAGCTAGGACGGAGTGTTGATATTATGGTAGCTTTGGGAGGTATGAACCTCTATTGTGACCTTTGACAAGATTATAATGTTCTGGAAGGAAGCAAAGAAATTAAGGAAACCCTAGAAAAAATGTCGGCTGTAGAAATATAATTAATATGAATTAATTAGTACCCAGAAGAAGAAGTCATCCCAAGCAAGCCTGCCAGAATTACTATAAATACAAGGCGCCAATCTCTCATTATACACACTTCTCAAAATTGCAGAGAGCAATTTCTACGCACTGCAGTCCAACAATTTTGTGCGCAAGTCCTGTGGAAGGTGTTGCACCAATTTTTGGGTGAGACTATCTGATCATCTTGGTTACTTCTTGCTTGGTGCATTAGCTTCTCTTGGCTATTTAATTGCTACCAGGAATCTTTTCTCTGTCAAGGTCAAGGTGCTCAGAGGGTGGCTTCGGCCTATGGTTGGGTGACAAGGGTATTGTCAATGGTAAAATGAGCACAATACTTCATATTCTAACAAAAAAATCCTCCCATAAAGTGACCAAGAGAAAATAAGTTTCCATCCTTTAGATTGCTCTGATTCTGAATGTATGCCATCACTATAGGAATGTCCTCTTCTAAATAGTTATCAAAGTCTCAATCATATTTTACAATCAAATCCACTACTTTCTAAAAATGATCCATTGTTGAGATGAGGCACTCACGTATCTCAAATATCAATGATGGAATGGAAGATTGACCATCCTCAAGCATCTTAACAAGACTCTCATTCATTTCTACAAATTGTGTAGTAATAACATATTTTTTAATCAGATGGAATGATCCCAATGTAACAACAGATGCTAACCCACTTTGATCCATTCTTGAGATGAGGCACTCACATATCTCAAATATCAATGATGGAATGGAACATTGACCATCCTCAAGCATCTTAACAAGCCTCTCATTCATTTGTACAAATTGTGTAGTAATAGCAGATTTTTTGCCTATCCTCCAAGAGATTCAAAAGTTTTCCTTTGATATCATGGAAGCATTTCGAGAGTTGATCATCTTCCAAAAGTTTTAATATATGATCAATTAATTTAGCAGACATAACCTTATATCATATTTCTTTGAAAAGAAATCTCATTATTTCTATCAATCTTAAAAACGTTTCCAATAATCTGGCTACCAATTCTGATTTTTCCCAGGTTGTTTCAACTTTATCCTCTTTAGCCTTGATGTTTTTAGATTCCAATATACAAATTATTGGTCTAATCATGCTTGGTATTTTCCCTCAATTTTCTAATCATTTATGAGTGTCACTTAGATTGTGGCCTCATGATTTCATATATTCACTGATGATTACATCACCTCGCCTCTTCCATGCTAGGATTTCTCAGATGCTTTTTTATGAATATCTTTATTTTCTCCACCTCTTTCAACCCACCTCAGGGAATCTCTTTCTCTATCCACATTTCTCCTTGTTCCCTAGTTTTGCGTTTGTTAGTTTTGTAAGTCTGGTTTCCCCTAGGGGAATTATGGTTCTCTCTATTCTTATTGTTGGTGAAAAGGGGATTCAATCCAAGCCTTTGTGAGAGATTATGTTGTTCTTTTCTATCATGTCCATGGGCATATCCATTGATGGATAGAGAGCAGGCATATTTGGTAGGGCCATGAACATTTCAATTTGGCATTCACAAAATAGACAAGAGACATAATCATGCACAAATCAGTTCAATATTATGAGTTGCAGGTAGCCCATATTGTCAATTTTGTAAACATTTGTAGACTTTAGTCTCCTAAGTCAAAATCATATATTTTGGCCCATGCTTGCCTCAACATGACTTCAGTTTCCATTCTGGTGCAATAGTACACCACAACAAGACTCACCATAGCTCACGAGTGAAGAAAATACTAATAACCTAGTGGATGAAGAGCAAAGAGAAGAGCATTCTGAAAAACTTGTGGTTAGAAGCAACAAAGAAACTGGAATCAACCTAATATTTGACAATGTTCCTAAAAATCTTACATGACATTTTGTGGATATGAATCATGACACTAAAAATGTGCATCCCAGTGCAAAACATAACTGTGAAGATCAAAAAATAGATCTAGAAGGTCATGGTAAAGTTAATGCGAAGGATATGGCCAAAAATATTATAAAGCAGGCCACCAAATCATTTCATGGTATGAAAAATGTGCTAATCAAAATGAATCACAGTAAAGACAATAATGAAGGTGCTAATGTGAATTCCAGTTTTATGGAATCTCCTAGCAAGGATCATAATTATGATAAAATATCTTTATTTGATAGTGATTCTGTTGAATATAATAAATAATGTTAACTATCATTATCAGAGATTCCCCAAAATGACATGAAACTTGAGAGAGATGACACTTCTACCAACACTAATCATTCTCAAAAGAATATGAGCAAAAACAATTATTCTGCCATCTCTAGTCGGTCTCAAAATAACACGATCCTTAAGACAACTAACAACACTTTACCATCTCAAGTCATTGAATAGTAAATCATCAATTTTATATGTACAAGTTCTTGCATGTACAATCTTACAAGGATTGAATCTCAATTTTTGAGATAAAAAAATCTTGTTATCTATTTGCAACCATGATCAGGATAGTGATCAAGCAAACTCTATTTTAGGAACGAGCGTGAATAATGAATGATGTTTTACTGGTAATCATTAATGGGTCATGTATCTTCCATCATATTTGATAAGACACATCCATGGATCATGTGTTTTTTTGTTATGTCTAGTTTTCCATGTCCATTGATAAAGTGATATAGTTTATATTGCACTTATGAATAGATTTGTTAGGCAATAATTTATTGTGGCTTCCATCAGACTTTTCATTTTTATTAATACAATTTTAATTTTTTAATGCTCAGGAAATAAGAGCAATCATCACAAGTATATTGTGGTGTTCTTAAAACCAGTTTGAATTTGACAAAATCAATCTTTTCTTTTTGTGCATTCAATGATTATATGAGGGTGGCATTCTCATAGTTTTCAAGAACTTGTGCAAATTTATAATATTTATGTCATGTAGATGGTACATGGAAATTAAACGACATTGTATTGTATACTACTAATGCAATGATCTATATGACCAAATGCATCATTAAAATTGTTTTTCCCAAGTTTAGAAGTATTTCCTATTTAACATGGGAAAAACTCCAGATATCATCAACCTTGTAATTCCAATCTCCTTATTCTACCTATTATCCCCAACAACCTCCCAAGGCTGAGAATGGTGGTCGAATGAGGTAACCTCAGACCTCTTTTGGCTTGGTATCTAGCCCTACCAAGATGGAGAGGGATATCTCCAATGGAACTCTCAATCAATGGAAATGATTGGAGTGTGAAATGTGTTTTAGGCTAGGTATTAATGCTCAGTGTTTGAAAGTTTGATAGTATGATGTTGGCTCGGAGAAAGAGTTACTGCAGCTAGGTCTAAAAGTATCAAAAGGGTTACAGCACAACCAGAAATAGGAGTAAGGTAGCAACAAATTAGTGATAGGTTGGGTTTTTAGTCAGTGTAGTGGAGGGTGTGAATATGCAGAGATATCCTGGTGAGCATGTCAACCATGAGTTCACCAATCTAGAAGAAAAAATACACAAAATGATATTTCCAAACAAAACAAAGCTTAAACAAGAATTCTTCTCATCAAACTTATGGAAAACCACTGATGAAAGAGAATATGGAAAGATGGCATATATAGAAATCATATAAAATCATAACACAAAGAACACAATATCAAAAACTCACTACACAAGAATTCATATAATATAGTTGCAACTGGTTTCTTTGATTTCATTAAAACAGTGAAGTAAAAGCTGCTAGAGTTCTCTCCTCCTATGTTCCACCCTCAAATGACAAAATACATGACACATATAGACCAAAACAACTATCCCCTATCTCAAGGATAGAATCCATGACTAGTGGAACTAAAAACATGATTCTCTCCAACAACAACAAGAATCTAGGGAGGTTACAACCAATCCTAATTTTTCCTTAACCAATACATTTGACCAAAATTTGATGTACAAGCATGAATGTACTTTAATTTGACACTAATTAGCTCAATTACACATTAATACACCATTACCACATCACAAAATTACATTTGACTCCATGGAAGTCAAATCTGGCTAAAATATTGCTGAAAAAGTCACTTCCAGGACAAAGCATAGTGACACTGATGCAAAGTGTAGCGTGATGTCCAAAAAGGTGGCAGAAAGGTGTTTTTCAGGTGGTTTTTTGCCTTTTTCTCCTGCTAGAATTGACCAAAATTTGACTCCGGGAGTTCAAAAGTGATGTAAAAGTCATGATAAATCTGAAAATGTAATCCTTTCATAGTTTGGAATCCTCCATCAAAAGCGTAGCATGCCCCATGCTACGCTTTTTGTAGACTTGCTATAAATTTCCTCCCGAAATTATGAAAAATAGGGTTCAGTTATCCCTTTGTACATATTAATCCGAGATAGTTGTTTAAAACATGAGAGAGGTTATTTTATATGAAGATGATTTTTAGATAAACCTCTCTTAGTTTCCCAACATTTGTCTCTAGTTGTTCACAATATTTTTTGCAAAAAGATGTCTAAAACAGGACTTTGCTCAGTCAGAAATATAGGCTGTGAATATGTGAATATATCTCTCATTCTATAATACCTGTGTAAAATATGAAATAGGTTATTGTACTTTGGAATATTAGGAACACAAACATCCTCCAGTTTCTCAATATTCATCTCTTATTGGCCACAATATGTTCGTAAAAAAGATGACTAAAAAGGTCATTTCTGGAAAATGTGCCTTCAAAGATTTTTGGAAAATGAAGTGGAATGATGGGTTAGGGGTTTCCTAAGTTATTGAAAAAATTTAAGGGGGTAGGGGGTAATGTTAGGGAGTAAGGGAAAGTGTAATMTCAGGAAATGAGTGAGGGGAAGGAGTGAAAAAGGGAAAAACACARCCCTACCCTAGAAAAACGTAGGRTAAGCTAGGGTTTTAGGAAAAATKATGTAAATGGGTAAAATATGCATGGAGAGTGTATGAGGTGTCAAYGRATTTATTTAMTCTTGAATTKTCCCTCTTGAACMTTTAMATATCTAAATTGAKCCTCCTTGAATGAAAATGCAACAAAACTGRGCAAAGTGCARYGAACTTGTTAAAAGCRCAGCGAAAATGATGGAATGARTAGMAAATTGCTAKGGTTTKCTCTTTTTAAAGGAAAWTTGCTCTAARAATGAGGAGAGATGGTTGYTGAATATGTGGGAGCTCTTATTTGAGAGRAATGAGTGAGAGAATGCTCTTGAAATGGTCTTTGTAACTTTTAAATGTCACTTTTTCAAAATGGTRGGGTGGCCCACCAATTTCACCATTGCTTTTGAACTTGAGTWACTTAGGAACATTTGAAACAACTTTGAAACTTTTTAGAACCAATTACATCAATATTGAAACACTTTATGACTTGAAATCAAACTTGATAGAGATTTCCTTTTACTACTCCTGCCTTTAGTAGTTTTATGAGTGAAATGACACAATATGATGACCATGACCCTAGTGACCTAATGGTGACACTGAGATGAATGAGAATCATGATGATGGGACTAAAATGATGATGATGACTCTTTTGAGTGATGACATAGAAAATTTAAATGATGATGATGTCTGGGAGATGAAATTTTGCGAGGAGTAGTAACATACCTAGACCAACCAACCAACGATCAAATTTTTATTTTGAAGACTCAATAAAACGATAAAAATTTGAAAAAGACCCTAGCAAACCTAGGAAGAGCATATATATTTGATCATTGGTGACAGGAAAACTTTGATTGACACTAAAATTGGCTCCAACTGGGGAAGATAGCTCTGTAGGAGGTGTCAAGAACACCATATCTTTGAACTCGTAGACCAGTTCCTTCTTCATTGGGCATGGATTTATTAACATCTTCAAACATCAAACTGACATCAAATCAAATTGAAAACTTAACTGTACACTATCAATTGCAAACTTTATTGGAAGATACTACTGAAAATGATGCTCAACATTGATTTATTCATCACACCTACTCTAATTGATCTTCACATCACCTGATCAAGTGAAATGGAACAACCAATGCAACCATGTAAGCATTTTTTCTACTAACTAAATTCTCCACAAGTGCTTTCTCATGAGCCAGAAGGAAAAACTACTGAAAGGAAACTTCCATAAAAACCATTTGAACACCTTGGGGCATCTACAATATTTGACAACATAATGCCTCTAGAAGCTCATAGAATCCAATTTTTCAAAATATTTTCAGTCTTTGTTATCACTAGGGGTGCTCAATTCAAACAATTGTGAGACCATCTGGAAGTTAGAAACCTAATGCTAATTTTCTATTTGGTTCCAACCTAATGAATATTAATATGGAGGACATCATATCTCTAAACTGTATTTATTGTCGGTTAGTTTCCCTTATATAAAAGGCTTCCTCATTTATTCATAATCTTTGAATTTCAATTATTTCAATGTTGTCTTCAACTCAGAGTTGATATTGATCAGGAAAAAGTACAGCACACATGCCGAGCTTCTTTTGACTTATGCAGTGTAGGTCATGCACGCCTATATTTATGCATGATCTAGATTGTACACACCCTTCCTCAAATCTTCATCAAGCTATGCCATAAGACAGTATTGGCTTTCATCATGGCCCTTAGGTTAAACTTTATAAACTGAAAGGATGTAGTCTGTAATTGACATGAATTTAAAGTGACAAATAAATTAATTTATGCATTTATTATTTATTGTGGTAACCTTTTCTCTTCAAAATGGCTTTGATTAATGGACAGTGCAAGGATTTTTCTAGTGGGGTAAATGTAATCTTACAAAATGCAGGGCACTAGTCTATTTTTGTGTTAAGGTTTATTGTGCATCTTGTGATTTGATTCTGATAAGGTTTGGAATTCGATGTATTACTGTTGTTTGTACTTTGTAGGTTATTGCAACTTGGGGAGTTCACAACAATATTGACTTTCTTTCTTTTTCATACACACGACATGTCGAAGACATTATACAAGTAAGAAAGATGACATCAAAGTTACGTTCTTGCTCATGTTTTGAGCTTGTGTTGTTACTAGATACTATGATGGATCTCACATATAAAAAATTCTATCAATATGTGTTTCTAGAACCAACTTCATAGTGCTACTTTATGCCTTTGAATTTTTAGGTTGATATGTTTCTATGATGCTTGTTTCTTCTTATTCTTTGACAAATTTCAAGTAGATGCATTATAATAAACTTCAAATATGAATGCATTATCATATGTACTTTGAAAATCATTTTGAACTGACAATGAAGTAACAAGATGATATTTTTTGTTGCAGGCTTCATTAGTAAATGACAACAAAAAATGATTTGTTGTTTTCAGATTTCTGTGGTGAGTAGTTTCGAGATTAATTGCCGGATAATCCACAGTTGGTGTCATTTTTGTCATCGACGTTTCGAATCCGAATCCCGATTCGGATTCGCAACGTCGATGACAAAAATGACACCAACTGTGGATTATTCGACAATTAATCTCGAAAAAAATGATTTGTTTTGTTTTATGTGACATGGGACTTCTCCCTTATAATTGAATAACCTCAAATAGTGAACATCTTATCTACTGTACATCTGAAAAGGATTTTATACTGACCTTTAAACCATAGAATAACATACTATATTAGATGTATTAGAGGCCACCTAGAAATTTGTTTGCTCGATTCTAACATCGAATTGATGTAAAATCCATTTCTTTCTTTTGTCTTGTATAGACCAGCGCGTATCTTGATGGGCTTGGGAATCTTCAAGAGACACAAATATTTGCTAAGATTGACACTATATAGGTATTTTCTAGATCATTGAATGAAGTCTCCTAGTCTTAAACTTTCCTTTTCATGTTTAATCGGTCTTAGATAATCACACTGCACAAGAAGTAGTTTCTTATTTGAATCTTAATATACACACAACTTATGTTGCAGGGTCTGGAGCACTTTGATGAGATCTTGTGAGAGGCAGATGGTATTATTATTTGACGGGGCCATTTAGGGATAGATCTTCCACCAGAGAAGGTATCCTTTGATATTTGATGTAAAAAAATTTCATATATCCATTTCCTAATGTTTTTTTCCCATAGATAAATGAATATTGTTGTCATTGTAATTTGACTACAAGTCTAGTCGTGTCCCTGCATGGAGATATCTTATAAGTTTGTATTTTTACTAAATCCAAACTTAATGTTTCTTTGGAGTATAAGGTAATGACAGTCAGGATTGATGGAATTGTCTAATATGCTCTCTTGGTAAATCTTATTCATTTGGGATTGTAATTTGTTAGTGTCAAGGGAGGCTCCAAATTCTTTACGGTTTCAAAGAAGGGATATTTACTTAGGTAATAGAGCTAGTATAGTAGTGTGAACAGGAAGGTAAATCAAATTGTTTGGAGGACCATCAATAAGTTGTTGATGTTGTCTTCTCACTGTCAAACATTTTCGTAGATCAAATTAGTTTGGAATCTGATTTGCAAGACAGAAGGTAGGAGACAGCTTGTAGAAGTATTGTTGGTTTTTGTATTATAGTTCTCTCCAAGCTAAGGCTCCATGTGTCAACTGCTCCTCTTCACAAGGATGAACACTCTAGAAGACAATATCCTAAGCTCCAATTCTCCTCCTCCACATGTGTATCGAGTCCACAACAACCTACAAGTGGTGCGCCCTCCAAACACGATTCCCTCTAGCCAAATTCTCAACCTCTTGATGTGTTACATGTGGTATCGATGCTCCTAGGGAGAATCACCCTTCCTCCCAGTTCT
>JZKD02S2190460.1:24296-36181 GCA_000966675.3 Picea glauca | reverse complement strand
GATCTTGTTCACCTCTTGGATTGTGACCTAAAACTGTGAACTTGGACTGACCAACCATTCATTGATTTTAAGAAAATAAATCTAGCTCATTTCTTGGATGGCCACCTAAGTAGCTTCCTTATTCTTTCTAGAGCTATGCTGGTTCATTTTTATCTCAATATGCCCCAAGGCCTCTGAGATATCACTTCTTTCGAACTCAATCAATTGTTTATTTATTGAAGACAATGCTTCTAGGAAAGCCTCTTTTACATCTCTGGTAAGTTTCTTTCCTTCTTCTAGATTTGTTTCCTAGGATTTGAGGGCCATTTCGCCTCTTACTTGTTCAAAATGAGAGAGAAGAGGAAACCCAGGGGCATTAGCTCTTTGAATCCATATGAGAACTTCTTGAAACTTAGACTGGGATGAGTAGGCCTCTTTTTCCTTGACATGAATATCTTTTAGGGAAAGGCCTATGACCTGATAACATTTCTGAATAACATCTATTTTATGATAGAGTTCTTGTTGGGCAATTTCCAGCCTCTCATTTATTTTCGATGCTTGAGCTTTGAAGTTCAAAATTTTTATCATTGTGCTCTCTGTTAGGGTCAACTTGGCCTGCATTTTCTCTATAAACTTGTCATGCTGAGTGACCAGACCTTGACTAGTTTGTGAACTCCGATAGAGCAGGTCAAGTTTATCATGTAACTACTTAATTTCTTGTTGATGGCTATCCCTGATTTTCTCAAAGTCCTTGTTCATTCTACTTATGACAGTTTGCTCTGTAGTATATATATCATTTTTCAATTGTTCTACCAAGAGACATTTTTTTCATAGTTGTTCGATCAAATTGTCCACTGACCATTGATTGTCAGTGGAAAAATCCCCCAACGAACCCACAACTTATTTTGCAAACTCTGGACCATCATGGTCTTTCCCGTCATACACCAGTCTTTTCCTTTTGGTGATAACTCCATCCTTTTTGTGAGATTCCCGCTTCATGATGGATTTTCATTTCTTGCTAAAGAAGAAATCTGAGGGAGGCATATCTTTGGGCAAGATAGGATTAATATCGCCTAAAAAAGTGAGTTTGGAACTAGTGTTTTCACAAGGGCAAACCCGAGGTTCAACACTTCAACAACGCACCAACAAAACCCTAACTATCGGCCCTTTCGGCAACACCTGCGAAGAAAATGAAATCTCACCCGAGGTAGAGGTAGGGGGGTTGCAAGACTCAAGTGTCTACAACCTATATGGGACACAGATCTGTGATCAAAATCCTTAACAGGGCACTTAACAATTAATATTCATTAGTATTTAACCCATTCTCACATCGTAGGGTAAAACCCTAATTGCATAGCAATGTAGTATTCAACAAGATCTAACACATCCAAGCACTTAACACATAGAAATAGATCAGATATAGTATTCATTCACATCACTAAGAACTAAGCTACTATATCAGATGCATCTAACATACATAAAGATGACAACATTAAGCATAAAACACATCAATTACACAAAGCAACCATAACACAAGATATACGTGGTTCACCCCAGTGTGGGGCTACGTCCACCAAATATTCTTATTCTTTATTATATTCTTTCAATATTATCACAAGCACTTTGACACATTGCAAGTTAAAACCCTAATTACAGAACAATGCAGTGAGATTCCCGCTTCATGATGGATTTTCATTTCTTGCTAAAGAAGAAATCTTAGGGAGGCATCTCTTCGGGAAAGATAGGAGTAATATCACCTACAAAAGTGATTTCAAAACTAGTGTTGGCACAAGGGAAGACTCAGGGTTCAACACTTCAACAATGCACCAACAAAACCCTAACTACTGGCCCTTTCGGCAACACCTGTGAAGCAGATGAAGTCTCACCCAAGGTAGACGCAGGGGGGTTGCAAGACTCAAGTGTATACAACCTAGATGGGACACAGATATGTGATCACAATACTTAACATAGCACTTAGCAGTTAACATTCATTATTATTTAACCCTTATTCACATCGCAGGTTTAAACCCTAATTACAAAACAACGCAGTATTCAACAAGATCTAACACATCCAAGCACTTAGCACACAGAAATAGATCAAATATAGAATTCATTCACATCACTAAGCACTAAGATACTATATCAGATGCATCTAACATACATAAAGATTCATCACTAAGCATAAATCACATCAATGGCACAAAGCAATCACAACACAGGATATACGTGGTTCACCCCCAGTGTGGGGCTACATCCACCAACTCTTATTCTTAGTTATTATATTCTTTCAATTTCCTTACATGCATAGAGCCACAAGACCAACTCTGCATAGGAAAGGAGATCTACGCGCACCTCACCAGATCCTCCTTCCCCGAGCTTGGTACATCACAAAGCCTTCTTACAATCACTTGCACTTAGCTGTGCAAGTTCTCAACACACAGTATGCACAGAGTTGACTCAATCACATAGATCCAACTACTTACATCACTTTCACTAAGCACAACACTTCCTTATGCCCCTACTTACATAGCCTAGATTTATATTTATACATTACAAATGGGCCTAAAAATGGGAAAGACCCATGGGTCGACATCCCATACCTGTTACATAAACCCTAAACCCAAAAATCTTGCAAAAGGTGGCGAGATACCACAATCTCCGCTTCTCCTTGCACTTTGTCTTCGACAAGCCTGTCAAAGTCCCAAAAATGGTCAAACATGACCAAGGTTCTTCGAAACTTGGTTAAGGTCCAATAGGCCCCCAACACTCACCTGTGACTCATCCCAAGTCACTCTGATCTAGGTAACTATGCCTCGAAGTCCTCAAGCTTAGATCGAGTTGCCTCAACCCGCTGCTTCGCCAGAGCCTCCTGCTCGGTGAAATCCTGAATAAATTTCTCATTCACAGGTCCTTGCAAGCGTTGTTCCACCGCGGTAACCACTTGTTCTAGTTGTGCACCTTTTCCTTCAATCTCCTCAAAAAGTGTGCAAGCTTCATTGTGCACTGTCTGGAGCCTCTGGGTCACATCCATGACTTTACTTTGGATGGCATGGACCTGTTGCTGAACCATGTGATGTTCCTGGGACCTTTTCATCCTCTCGACCGCTGACAATGGCTTAAATTGTACTTTCACTATTTCTTCTTGTTTCTTTGCCTCCTGGATTTGTGACTCCAATGTTCTAATTATGGGTCCTCTATAAGGCGCTCATAGGTATGCACACTTCGACTGCTGAGTTTTTTGCATTCTAAGACCAATTCCTTGATTCTCTTGACTGTGCTCCGGGCAGTTTCTTCCCTTTGATCCTGCACTTCCTGCAGAGTGCTTGGCATTTCTTACAATTCTAGTTCTGGGATTCTCTCTTAAAGTTGTTGAATGGATTCAACGAGCTTCCCCACCTAGCTCTCAATTGTTTCTTCTTCCATATATTCTAAGCCCGTCACAGAGAGAATTCCTCTGGTGACTACTTCTTTAACTCCCATCTTCTTTGTGAGAAACTATTCTTTCTCCTTCTAGATCATTGCTCTATTCTCTACAAACTTTACCTAGAGGTCATCTTTTTCTTGTTGCGCAACCCAACGTTGCTCTAAGGATTCGTATTTTTCTTGCTTCAATGCCTATGCGGCTTACTATTTTTCCTCCTGGAAACAATGAACGAAAGCTTACATTGCATCTGCTATTCTACGTAGCTGAGCAAGTTCATCTCCCAACTTTGTTCCTTCTCATGGAAGTGGCGCAATAGACACTGCGCGGCTTGAATAGAGAGTATGTTGTACCCCTTTGAGCTCTGCTTCGATCCTTTCAAACATTTTCTCATGTTTGGCTTTGCTTCACTATAAAATATTCTTCGAGGTATATGATACAGTGGCAATGATGAGGTCAATGTCATCCACCATGAGTACAGTCTGAAATGGAGGTTTAGTGGCTCGCGACTTCTTTCACACTGATGGTTTCTTTGAAGAAACCTTTATTTTCTTGGATGTCTCTATCTCTGTCAGGGGATCTTTAGGTAGTGTTACTTCACTCTGTTTATGCTTGTCTTCTTCCCCTTCATCCTCTTCTTTTTCTACTTCGTCACCTCCTCCCCCTTTAGGTGAATATGATGTAGTCTCCTCTGATGCGTTGTTCAGTTCTTGTACCTCTTCCTTCTTTTTCTTCTTTCTACTGTTGGGTGCATCATACTCTTCGCGAGTGACTATAGGAATTCTGATGAGGTCGAGGTCAGAGAGTTATGTTTGTTCTACTGGTATGAGGAATTATGCAGGCCATTCATTAGTTATTTCCTCCATATCTTCCTCGGTGAGTTTGTAATAGGACTAGAGCTCTTCTTTGTTTTCGTCTCCACACGCAGTGATATAGATGAAGTGTCTGTCTGCACAGAACTTCTCTATTGGCCTAAACCTATGAAGGGTGTTCGACGTCATGCGAGGGAAGGATTCAATGGCCCTCTTCAGCTGTATATAATAGGTGTGGAACACCACATTTGAATGCCATTTCTTCACCATCTTGCTTGAATACCATAACGTAGTGAACTTCGCAGCTAGTGGTTCGTACGACTCAATTTCAGGGAAGGTCACTCTTTCCGGCACCTCCCAAGCAATGAAGGCAATGAGAACTTAAATGGAACTCGTAGCCTTGATCCTGAGCTTCGCGATAGTCTTGTTCTAACTGGTTGACGAGGTAGCTCTCCCAGTTCATTTGCATCCCTTCAACGGATTTTCCTGCGAGGTCAATGAAAAACCCCATGACCTACATTGGCCTATTCTTCCTAATGAGATTACCAATGATCAACTAGTAGGCTAGGCGCACTGTGCCATTTTGTATGGAGGCTACCTTGTAGCCCTGTTTCTCCTTCTCCACTTTTCCATAGGTGTCTTTGATTCACTGTGCCAGGGTGCGATATGCATCCTTCCTTGGGTAAAAATATTGTGGGTATCGTCCTTGCATGCTCAACTCGGTGATTAGATGGATCATCGACAGTGATGTACCTATTCAACCATAGGTAAACACCATGGAAGAAAGACAGAAGGAGTTTAATGCACGTGTTAACCTCCTTATGCATGTCGAAGTGTGGTATCTTAATCACATTGAGGATGGTTGATCTTGAAATGTACATAGTCCATGGATGGGGGATTATCTTCGACATATTCCCCATTTTATTGGTCAAATTCTTGTGTGGTGCAAGCATTCCATAGTTCTTGCAATCTTCCAAGTTGAAGTCACTAATATTCAACGTCAAAATCTGTCCCAACTGTGGTCCAACTACATGTATTCTCTTAGGGAGGTATGCAGTGATCAATTTGTAGTCGAAGTCCCTTGGGATGCTATCACAACTAACCACACCATCCAGATGTGGGATGTAGTCGGGCAGGATTGATGGGATGAGATTCGCATTTACCAAGTCATCACGATGCTTGCTCTGTTTATCTGTCGTGGTTTGAGAGGGTCCAGATTGATGTGCAGTCGATGGGGAGGCTTGAAATCCTCTTGTTGATGAAGCTTGTGCTTCTACGGACATGACCTTCTCAACCATGAGGTCTATGAGAATATCTTCAATGTATTTCTCTATTACTCTAAATTCACTTGACATATACGCTCGAGATCAGATATCTCAGGTTGGTGAACAAACACTCAATGTAACAGAATGGATGGCGAGGTCTCAATAAGAACAATGCGGTAATAGTCAGCTCTCTGTGGGCTCGAATAATCACGGTTTGAAAAATTGTTCCTGGTAAGGCATTCGACGGGTTAAATAGATAACATCGTAATGGGATCCTCCAATGGGTAGGAATGCCTCAGTGAATGTGATTTCATCCGTTATGGTGCGGTCCCAACGGTCCAATGGTGGTGACTCTAGAAATAACTACAATTCTAGTCATTCTGGAGCATCGGTCTAATGGTCAGGACACCTCCAACGATCAGATTGCTTCACCATGGCGAAGTTCCAATCTGTGTTGTTCTGATATTTCGGCGAGGTTCAAGTTCTGCAAACCTTCCTTCTTTCTGCGAAGTATTCTCTAGAACTTCCCGCAATTTTTCTAACTTTGCTTTCTTCTTGCTGAGATTTCTAGCCTTCTTTCCTCTGATTTGAGTCACTAGATTCTTCTTTCCATTATTTTCTTATCTCCTCTTGGCATAGTAACTTTACACTATTGAGGATATTTCACAGGGTTCGAGGGTAAAACTTCTTCTCTTTCTGGAGTAGGTGCTCTACTCTCCTATATGGACAGGTGTTTCAAGTCTGCCTGCGTTCTTTCAACTTCGATAACCTAGTCTTTGGCCCTCAATAGCTTCGACTTGTCCTCATTTTCTTTTATTAAGTGCATTATTCTCCTAGCCATGAAATCCCTTATTTCTTGTTTTTTCTGTTCTAGAGATTCCTCTTCTTCTTTCCTTCGGATCTGTTCTTTCTCAATCCAAGTCCTTCCCAACAAAAGTGCAAAGGGGGCATTGTTCTCAACAAACTTAACGACCTCAAATTATTCTTCCGTCGATGCTCCATGAGAAACCATAGGTACATGGGAAAGTCTCCCACATAGGGTTATCAAATTTCCTTTAAACAATCCTATTCCTCCCAATGAAGGAATCATAGCAGGCCTTCCTAAGATTTCCCAAGTACTCTCTGTCATGATATTAACCTGTGTTTCTGCATCCAATACACAGTCTATGTCGAAGTCTCCTATTCTTGTTTCTATGCACTTCTTCTCTTTTAATATCTCTGATAAGTTGATGTCTATATGATCATTTAGTGTTTCTTTCATCTACAATAATTTAGTCTCTGATCCTTCCTGGTGGTCTAGCATATTCTTAGTTTCTTGGCCTTTCTCATGGTTTTCTTGTCTCATATTCATCTTTTCAACTTTAGCAGTCATTCTAGTGCAATCCAAAACTTCATGGCCCACGGATTTAAAACAAAGACAAATAAGGCCTCCACCAGGGCATTCCTTAGTGAGATGTCTTGGTCTTCTGCAACTATAACAAAGAGTCAATCCTCTCTTCCTCTTAAACGATCCCCAACCTTTCATGTACCACGCACTAGTATCACAGTGATGAACCTGTAAAAAATTATTTCGAGGATCCTCCATCCACTTGTTAGTCCAAACATTCTTTCTATGCATGGGAATAACATATATTTCACTATTTCTATCAGATCTATTCATATCAAATCTTCTTTCTTCTAGATGCACCCTATTTTTCAAACTAGGACAAAATCTATCAAGCATACCTAGATCCATTCCTTCAAAACAAAAATTTCCACTTATCTTACCTTTATCAGAGCACAAAGATTTAAGATTTTACCTCTTTTATTCAGATATGATTCCCTTCTTAGCACAAACATTCTCTCTTTTCTTCAGTTCCCAACAATAACGGTTTCAAGTCCCAACAACAGAACCATTTGTTGGCACAAGGGCAGACCCGGGGTTCAACGCTTCAACAACGCACCAACAAAACCCTAACTACTGACCCTTTCGGCAACACCTGCGAAGAAGATGAAGTCTCACCCAAGGTAGAGAAAGGGGGGCTTGCAAGACTCAAGTGTCTACAACCTATATGGGACATAGATCTATGATCACAATACTTAATAGAGCACTTGGAAGTTAACATTCATTAGTATTTAACCCATGTTCACATTGCAGGTTAAAAACCTAATTGCAAAGCAGCGCAGTATTCAACAAGATCTAACACATCCAAGCACTCAGCACATAGAAATAGATCAGATCTATCATTTATTCACATCACTAGGCACTAAGATACTATATCAAATGCATCTAACATACATAAAGATGACAACATTAAGGATAAATCACATCAATTACACAAAGCAACCATAACATAGGATATACATGGTTCACCCCATTGTGGGGCTATGTCCACCAACTCTTCTTCTTATTTATTATCTTCTTTCAATCTTCTCATGAGCATAGAGCCACAATACCAAATCTGCATAGGATAAGAGATCTTCACGCACCTTGCCAAAAATCTCGCAAAAGGTGGTGAGATCCCGCGATCTCTGCTTCGCCTTGCGATCCATCTTTGACCAGCCTGTTGAAGTCCCAAAAATGGTCAAACATGACCAAGGTTATCCAAAACTTGGTCAAGTTCCAAAAACTAGGATTTTCGAAGATTTTCTACAAAGGGGTTAATGATGTGATAGGAAAACCAATTTCAATGGAAGGTTCTTGTTCTGTTGTATTCGGGGTGCCAGCAGGAGTAGCTAGTGTTGAATGAGGGACAACTTGTCCTAGATTCATGAAGCTTCAAACTAGGCCATTACTTGTGGATCCTTCAGTTCATATAGTGACACTCTTATCTCATGAAATAACACTTTTGGGCCTTTCGGGACTTCCTCAGCTTTGTGCTTAGTAGAGGAACTTGGCTCAGATCCTATAGGTCTGGATTCCTGTGAAGGAGGCATGAGATTTAAATATACTTGTAATATATTGTGTAAACTATTTCACTTGTGTTTTTGAAATATGATGAAACCAACTTTTTGGTATGGGGGTAGTGATTGAGGTGGATATCGGTGGCCACTCACATTTTCCAACTCGCTCAAAACAATTTTCTAGCAATTTTGGTAATTTACTATTTTTAGCATTTTTAACTTCCAGGGCCATTTTGAGGGCCTAAATAAAGGTTTTTCGGGATCGAGATTCTCAACGATATCCTAAAGCATGATTGAGCCCCCCAAATGAATATCCTCAATGATACCTTTCCAACGGGCTATCATGCGCCTAAAACAGAGATCGTATGCAAAATTTACGACCCCGAGAAGTTGATGTACTAACTTACCCAAACGGGGCCCACATGACTTTTGGTGATTCATCTCCTAGGGTTAGGTTTTTGGATGTCTATGGTTTTTGACATTCTTTTTTATTGTAAAAATTCCTTCAAATCCTCTTTGTAACCATCTTCTTGTGAATGCGAGTAGCTGTCACATCTCTTCTCAAAGATAAGTTGACACAATTCTAGCGAGTCTTTCACTCTATATTATTACAGTCTATGTACATTTCTTTCATTAATAGAAATCGTGTATTACTATATCTCTGTGTTTATGGTTTCATCTATGATGCATTTCTATTATATTATTGAATATCCGCGATATCTCTGTGCATTTATTTATTATATCTCCACTCTCATTTCATGCTTAAAATTAATCTGGATCAGGCAGGGTTTGGAATCTGCTTCAGACTTCCTCATAAGATATAACTCCCCTGAAAATTTCTTGAAAAGGGGAATTCTCATGTATGTAACTGAGCTAGATGGTTTTCCACTATCTTATGTGGATCATTCTTATTGAACTTGATGTCAACTAATTTGAAATCCTCCAAGGCTGCGACCTCAACTTTAGAGTGACCAAAACCTAACAATGTAAACATGCCAACATGAATGGAGAAAGTTGGCCATAACTTTTTCTATGCTTCTTTTAAATCTTTTTTGATACTTCCTACCACTATATGGTACACCACTTCTCTGCACACCATCCTATCGGGTAAAAACTGGGAGAGGGCATGAGGAGGAACCGAACAACCAACAACTATGATATAGGATAAATTCTCCTCAATGAACCAATCTACAAGCTTAAATAGGTTCCCCATAATCCTCTCTGAAATTTGGGGAGGTGGGTGACCATAAATGGCTATGTGAACAAGCACTATGACATTGTGATAGATTTCATAAAAGAAATACTTAGCTTTCTCCTCCCATAACTTGGAGTGATAAAAATGAGTAGGTTCAGAACTGGTTGGGGTCTAACTCCAGTTGATCAGGGGAAAAGGGGTCAGGAAACAAATGGAATCCATAACATATGTCGACATGTAAAAAAGGGAAGGCTTCCCTTTTGATTTTACTGATTTATATTTAGTGATTTCCTTGGCCAATTTATCTGACATCATTTTGGACCAATTGAAATTATAGCCCTCAGCTACCTCATTCATAATGGCTACCTACTCAACCAAGAAATGTGTAGGGTTCTTCTTCCCAAACATGTGACAGAGCATCATGTCTACATACAGCATATGAGCATCCAAAGACGTCGTGGCATACATACTATGAGCGTCAGCTCTGAACTTCTCTGTATTTCCCCACCATGTTTTGACTATATCATAACTATTTCTGACATATTGGGTGCATTCCTTTCTCTCAAACTCTAGAAGGAATGCAACATTGTAAGTGTATTTAGGAGCAGGGGAAAGTTTCTACATTACTTGTAGGTGTTCTGGTCAGAAATATCCGACGATGACCTGTCGGTGGTTGATGATGCTCCTAGTCTGGATGTCGACATGTTCCAAATACCAACTTATCATATCATTATAGGGCATGATTTTTGGCCGCACAACAATATTATGTAGCTTTGACTATGCTACATGCCTAAGCTTAGCTGTATAGGAGTCGTCGTCTTCTTCGACAGAGTCATCTAGGAAGTTGATGATCTCATGCTCTAAGGCATCAAAGACCTGTGTCCAAATTTTAATGGCATATGCAACTCACAAAGTCATGTCTGACAGAACGTCTGTGTTCCAATTTAAATCATCACCCGATGCATCAATATTATTTGTGATATTTTGTGGTGCCATAATCCTCGAGGAAACAAAATTAGCTTACCTGTTATATGATAAAAATTTCTAATTGCAAATGGTAAAAATGACTTTGAAATTCAAAGTTCTTTTGTTCAAAAATGTTTATTGATCTTTGTATAGCCTTGCTGACGAAGAATTTATTAACCTTAATGGAATTCATTACCTGGCGATTCACAATCCTTATTTGAAATCATTATCCTTAATAATCATAAATGCAATCAATGCTTCGATGGTTCACGTTCGGGAGTTTTGGATGTGACAGGGTGGAAATCTCCCGAAGTCTAAATTCATGGAGGAGTTAATATATGACTAATCACTTTTAGGTCTTAATTAATCATGTTTAAAATGTTGTATTAACTTCAAGTGTTTCGGAATTCCGGACTTCAAAACTTTTGAATGTAGCACAAGAGAAGTCTCTCGAAATCCGAAACTGCGAAGTAATTAATTTCTAGGTAATTACTCTTAAGTATTAAGTAATCATGTTTAAAAGTTGTATGCACTTTAAGTATTTCATAAGTTTAGACTTCGGAGGTTTTGAATGTAACACAAGGGAAAAATTTTGAAATCCAAAACTGTGAAGTAATTAATCAACTCTTAATCATGACTCGTTAAAGCCGCTAAATAATTTATTAACTCCTTGAAAACCCTTTTTATTTTTTGTAATCACTTTACTTCGACGCTTTGATAATCTAGGGATTGTGAAAACAAAAAATCCCGAAGAGAAATCTCTCGAAGTGACATGGCAGGGGTGACGTCATTCTGATGACGTGTCCATAAAAGAGAGGTGCCACATGTCACTTGAAAATGTGTGAATTATATGACTTAGATGTCAAAAATAAGTTCCACGTGCCAACTCAAGGAAATATTTTTAAAGGACACGTGTTTTATGACTCGTGTTCGTGAGTTCTTTTATGAAAATTCATGAGCATTTATCTTTGGGTTTTGGATTTTCAGGGTTTTCGTTGTTTGAGTTCACTGGAATACTTGAAGTGTGGAGCTACGAAGCGATCGTTGAAGGATTTACTTTAAAACTCAGGTGGCTCCAAAACCTCAGATATTATTAGGATCGTTAAATCAAATCAAGGAAACTCATCGACAATATATATTGTAAGCGCATTATTACTAAATAACAAATGATCGATTTGATTTAAAATCAAAAGGCAACTCTCTAAGTTTTTTTCTTTTTGGTTAAATTTTTTTATTTCCAAGAGGTAAAATATAAATTTCAAAGCTCAAAATTAGGTGTGTTCCAACATATTGTAAAGAGAAGAGCTATCAATTAGGGAACTCGAGAGCCCTCCCAAGGAGGAAGAGGGGACTCACAAGTCCCT
>JZKD02S2190449.1:0-17312 GCA_000966675.3 Picea glauca | reverse complement strand
TTTGTGACTCAATAGGAGAAGTTGAATCAGAAACATGTCAAATGGGTTGAGTATATGTAGAATTTCACTTTTGTGATTAAACATATTTCTAGTACTGCTAACAAAGTGGTTGATGCTTTGAGCATGAAGTGTTTGTTGTTGCAGTAGTTCATAGTCAAAACATTGGGTTTTGATGATCTCAGAAACATGTACGCAGATGATCAAGATTTTAAGGAAGCGTATGAAGCAGCTGAGAATCCAATTCTCAGGGATAGAAGCCAGTGGATAGACTACATGATCCAGGAAGGATTACTGTTTAGAGGTAATCAACTGTGTATTCTGAAATGCTCCACGAGGGAGAATCTGCTGAAGGAGAAACACAGTGGAGGGTTGGAAGGGCACTTTGGTCACGAGAAGACGTTCACAAAGTTGAATGAGTCATATTTTTGGTCGGGAATGTGAGCATATGTCAAGAGATTCATCGACAGATGTAGAATTTTCCAGCATTCGAAGGGGAAGAGATAGAATGTAGGGTTTTATCAACCATTGCCCATACCAGAAAGGCCATGGGATGCAATTAGCATGGATTTTGTATTGGGGTTGCCAAGAACACAAAGAGGTTTTGAATTGATCTTTGTGGTGGTGGATAGATTTTCCAAGATGGCACACTTCATTCCATGTCAGAAGACGAGTGATGCAACTCACATTGCGAACCTGTTTTTCAAGGAGGTCATTCGACTTCGTGGCTTGCCAAAGAGTATAGTTTCGGATCGAGACACTAAGTTCATAGGGAATTTTTGGAGGACATTATGGAAGAAGCTGGGAACTAACTTACCATTTAGTTCGTCTTATCATCCTCAGATGGATGGATAGACAGAAGTGGTAAACAAAAGTCTGGGAGAGTTGCTGAGAAGCTTGGTGACATAACACCACAGCCAGTGGGACAACATATTACCACATGCAGAGTTTTCTTATAACGACTCAGTTAACAGGAGAACATGGAAAAGTCCATTTCATATTGTCTATGGCATGCAGCCGAGGGGAAGTTTTGAACTGATGGATTTAGAACAGATTGTGACTAGGAGCGCTAGTGCAAAAGAATTCGCAGAGGCGATGAAAGAACTTCACAACCAGGTGAAGGAGCAACTGTAGAATTCAAGTGAGGAGTATAAATGTAGAGCCTATCAACATAGAACACAACTTCAGTTTGAGGTTGGTGACTTGATTCTAGCACATTTGAGGAAGGAAAGGTTCCCAAGAGGAACATTTAATAAGTTGAAGATGAAGAAAATCGGGCCATGTAAGGTCTTGAAGAAATTTGGGGCGAATGCTTACGAGATTGAATTACTCGATGGGATAGGAATTTCTCCGATATTCAATATATCGAATTAGTACCCATATAAAGATGAGGAAGCAAAGACTGGAAATGAGCAGCCAATGATCCAGTGGACAAAGCAGATGCCAGTTGCAGAAAAGCCACAGATGGAGTGCATACTGGATAAAAGAGTAAGCAAGAAGACCAAGCGGAAAGAATACTTTGAGTATTTGGTCAAATGGAAGAACCGTCCAGTTGAAGATGCCAGCTGGGAGAGCGAAGTAGAGATACAGAGCCATGCACAGACTGTGCGTGAGCTCATGGACAGGATCCCATGAAATTTTTCAAGCTAGAGTGTATGATGCAGGAGCATCGTCAACATCAAGTGAGCCAGCGCAGAGACAACAAACAGCTGGACAAGTGCCAGCACAAATTTTGAAATTTCCTTGAACTTGATGCGCAATATTAAATGAAGTCATTAAGAAGAGGTGCACTTGTATAATGTAAATGGACCTTGTGCGATTTTCTCTCATCCTTAGTAGGTAGAAGGCATTTAAAAGAGTTAATGCAAGTAGATAGAATTTAATTCTAGATTAGACAGTTTTAGAGAAGAAGAGGGAAACGAGATATAGACACCCTCATTGTGTATTGTATCATTAGATGGAAGAATCTGAAGCAGCATTGTTGAGAAGAGCATGCAGAGAGTTGTGTAAGAACACCCATGTACAAATATTTGGATTAATAGAAAGAGGTTGATTCAAATTCATGGTTTCGTGTTTGTTCTCTGTGTATTGATGTCGAATGATATGCTCATGAATGTTTTCTTCCTGTCATATATTTTCTTTATATGATGTGTATATGATTTCATGTTTGAGTTTGAAGTCTGAAAAGAAGTAGGAATGAGTTTCAATTGTTTCTCTATTTGAGCCAGAGGTTCCTCCAAGGAGTGCAGTCGAAGTGTCTGCAAGGAGTGCGTCGACAAAGGGGTCAGATAGGGTAGCTTTTGTTCTCATTCATTCAGAAGTATAGACAGGCACAAGAGCCATGCAAGGAGTGCGTAGGCTGAGTGGAGTCTTAGAGTTGTGAAGTCCGAGCAAATCATTGAAAGACTGTTGCTACAGGCGTGCGTAGAGTCAAAAGATTTCAACACTTAGGAAGTGCTTGAAAGTTTGCCGCAAGGAGTGCATGCAGGGATCTTCTAAAAGCTCAAGAGGTATAGGACCTATGAGTAATAGTCAAGAGAAGCACAGGGAGCTTGTGTCGTGGAGTGTTTAGCAGGCGTCATAAGTTTGCATCGCAAGCAGACAAGTTTGTGGAGAGAAGCAACATAGTTAGTTGTGTAGAGGTTCTCAGAGCAAGAACGGACAGTCGGAATTCTCCGAGGAGGATTCGTGAATTTCCATGAGCCGTCAGATCTCGTGGAGGAGCAGGGGAGATATGGGGAGTATTCTCTAAAGGTTCAAAGCTCAGGAGGGACAGGACCGTAGATCCGAACCACAATGATCGTCGGATTTACATGTGGATACGTGCATCGAGGTTTCGTGGGTTGAAATTCTGTAAACATTGCAATAGGGATCACGATATTCTGATACGCGATATCTCGAAAGCCAAAGGAATAGTGTGGGGCCACAGGAGTCGGTGAGCGGACATGTGGCACGCTATTTCAGGTTTTCGTGGAAGGTGAAGTCCCAGAAACTTTGCATTTGGATTCGCGATATTGCAAACTCCGAAATGCCGATGGAGTGAAAGGACAGTTGAAAGGACAAATCCTGTGAGTGTGTCAGAGTTTCGACAAATCGGGATTCGGGAGTGAGGGAAGCAAGTTACTCGACATCGCGAGTGCCGAAATCCTGATAGGGAAAATCCCAACAGGGTAAAGGAAAGGTCAGCATTGACTAGTTTTGGGTTTCAGGGATTCGAGAACAGAACGCTCGACCACTGGATTCGCGAACTCGCGAAGTCCAATCTCCCAAGTGTATAGATGGGATCTCGTAAGAGGTTGTTGTGGGTACAGATTTCTCGATAGGGAAATAGATGGATCGTTAGAGTTCTTCGGGCCAGTGGAAAAGGGAAATATCCTGTGCTGACGTGGACCTTCCGACCTGCGGGTTGAGGGCGTCGGCATCAGACATGTACCATTGGGGCTTATCACACCTATATATTTACGTTGTTACATTGTTTCAAATTATTTATATCCTTCATGTGGCATGCATGTCTCTATTATTGTTGTATGTATAAAGTATTAAAATGTGTTTATCCATTTGTTGGATTTGGATATTTGTACCATTTTATATGAATTAATGAAATCACAATAAAGCATGAAAAAGGATTTATGAAACTTTTTATTGGAAACAAAAAACCTGTGCCAAAGGTTTCCATATTAAACTAGGACTTATATTGCACCTTGAAAGATTGTAGGGACTTACGTACCTTGAAATTCCACACATAGGCCCAAAAATTATTTTCCAAATGAGTAATTAGGGCTATGGATGAAAAGGACTAGGCTTAGAAGGCACTCTTGAGGAATTTGAATTCTCTTGACTTTCCATCATGGAAAAAGACATTGGATTTAGGTATTTCACTCTAATATATTATAGCTATGCTTATTATTGTCAATATAAATGGTCCTTTCTGGACCAAATCATATGGAAGGTCTATGAGACTATTAATCTCTTCTTGATGAGATCATTCATTAAGAATTGGGTTATCCTTTAATAAACATTGTATCTAGGGGACTCCTATTTTGAAATGGGATGGTAAGACCTTGGACAAGATTCCCTAGCTCTTGTCCCTTAGGTTTTATAGAGAATGTATTATCTTTTTCAATGACATATATGATAAACGATTAAAGAGATAAATTGCATCCCTAAATTCAAACGAAAAATGTAGGTTATCTAACCCTAATAAGTTGGTTGATGGTCATTGATGGATATGAGCAAAGATAGTCATTAATTGGTGACTTACTCACTTAGTTGTTTAGAATCATCTATTGTTAGTGTGTCCAATTAAAATGTTTAAGAAAATTTTATGGTTTTTTTTCTTATTAAACTTTTACATGGTAGTTTGGTTCATTTGTTCTCAACTTATTCATATTACCATTTCCCAAGGAGTCTCTCTTAGAATATAAACTCACTCAGCTCCTAGAGTCTTAGGATTCTTGGAGCCTTGTTCATTTAAATTATTTTTTAATGTGGAAGAGAAGTAATATTAATATTTTATACAACATGTTATGGAATGTTAAGTCTAAGAAGATATTAAGGTTGTGAAATATGTGGAAGCTAATGCTGGATATCAATAAACCATTTTTAAGGCCATTAATCATGAGATAATTTATTTAGATAGGAGGATTGATCACCTAGTTTCTCATGATTATCCTTGTTGTCAATGTGGCTTGTTAAAATTGTTAAGAAAAGTTTGTGGTTTTTTATTATTGTCAATCATACCTGAGGATGGATTTATTCATTGTGCACATGCCCATTACCTTCTGAATCTAATTTGGAAAACAAATTTGAAATAGAGTAGACATCATCGAAAAGTTAAATGAAACAAAATGATGCACAAATACCTATGTAGAAGGATATTTAAACTAGGAGGCTTAATCTTTTGGTAGCTCTTCTGCTATCTTTATCTTTTCAATATCCGACATGCGATCTTAACAATCTTCCTTATTCCCAAATAGAACCTCCAATCTAGTCCATAGTTCATCTAGAGTTGAGAGTGATTCAACATGATACTGAATTTTAGGAGAAATAAACAAGCATATACTTCCTAAAGCCATATCTTGTCTGTTGAGAGAACAATTTTCTTCTTCTGGAGATTTAGTCTTTTCTTATGTTGTCATTTTCAATTAGCATAAGCCCTAATTCTTGAGCATATGAAAAATCCTTGGCTTCCAATCAACATAATTGTATGGCGTGAGTAGAATAAATTGTGTTGATTCCATGCTTCTTAACTGAATATCCTCTTGAACCTGCAACAAATTCCTATGTGCCTTGATTATAGCAACCTATGGGATCTTATACCATGTGAAGTTTTGATGAAACCCTAAAACCATCCAGAGAGAACCTAGCTAGACAAAATCACATAAAACTTCCAAGAGAATTGAGAGAGAGAGAGAGAGAGAGAGAGAGAGAATAATGAGACAAAGAATGAGAAAATCTATTATTCACAACATAATAAATGACCAATACATACGCATATAATTAGTCCAAGAGAATCAATGCGCCATTCTTAGGGACTACATGTGTCAATCTTATGTAGTACATTAACCATGTGCCATAGGAGTGATATAACAAAGATTTGGACACTAACTCATTGTAATGTGAGTGAACTGCTTTCTAGTCTTAGTTAACTTTTCAAGAGGAAACAATTTAACTGAGTGAAAAGTGTGGAGACCAAGAATAATACATTCATGCAAAGGAAGTGTGCCCTCACACCCTAAAATATAGGAAATAGATGCATGAGTTATCATCCACTAGTCAACTAAGATGAAGTATGGTTGAAATGAAGTCCTAACTTAAATGGCAATGCAACCAACCTTTTAGGAAGAACCTTAATTTTTAGGAAATCTCCTAAAAAATAGGAGACCCTCTCCGTAACCATGTTTTGAGGGGTTGATATTATGATTCAACCTCTAGAAAATATGGGTGAATCTGTTGTTGAATTATGAACCATGTTTCCATTCTCATTCTTCTTGGTCGTAGTGAGAGAATCGAGGATATATTTGTTGTCTTTCTTATCACCCCATCTATCAATTAAGGAATTATATAGCTCATTCACATTACTAATGCTATTGGAAGGAAATTTTATGAACCTATTTAAGGTACATCTTCTAAGGATATAGAAAATAATCTCATCTTGACATCCTCATGTCTTGCACCATACTTGATATTTAGGGTTTTGAACTTTTTCCAATGATCAACTGCCGACACAACATTGTTTCCTTGAAAACTTGGAAATTTCTCAATGGAATTCTCAACAACATCATGTGGATAGCCTTAAATGTTGGTAAAGATGAAAGGCCTATTTCACTCATCAAGCCAATCACCCATGATTACTTTAGTTGGTTGAATACTAACACTCTAAAAAATGTATAGTATATCCTCAACAATGACAGAGTCTACGTAGTCTTTAAAGATGAGATCTTCCTTGACCTTATGAATTTGATCATGAAATTACTTTTGAAATTCTTGGATAAAAGGAAGGGTCACTTGAGTTGAACCCCTGTGGAGTATCTATTTGGAAGAAGTTAGGTATGTGGAGTCACCATATGATTTTATCCAAAACTCATCAAAATAAATCCAAAAGATATTAACTTAGGGAATGGACTTTGTCCTCAGCAATGACGTCAAAATGTTGTTGCTCAAACTCACGCCGAGGGAAAGTCCCTCCATGTGAGGGGGAGCTTGAGGTAATGGAACAAGCAATCTGCCCAATATCACCTCAAATGCATTTCTTCTATTCTTCTATGCTAGGGTCTCTAACCTAAGGAGAGATTTCCTAAATGTCAAACTAAGTCCTATGGTTGCGAAGGAAGGCTAGTAAGGGAAAGGGCTAAGTTGACTTATGTAAGAATGGATTCAAGGTAAGCTAGAAAGACAACAACCAAATATATTTGCAAAGAGTATCTAAACAATATGAAAAGAAGGAAATATTCTTGCCACTCTTGATTAAAATTTCACTTGGTAGGGAATTTATAAATATTGAAGGACAATGTATAACCAACAATGACTAGATATCCAATTAAGTGAGTGAATGGTGCATGTGACATTCACAAAATATGTTCAGGAGGTATTGTAATGTATAGAATATCAAAATCTGCTCAGGAGGTATTGTAATGCATAGAACATCAAAACGTTTCCCTTATTAAAACATTAATAGCACTTTAAACCTAGACTAAACTTATGTCACAGTAAAGGTTCATAATATATTTAGACCATGAAATCAACATATGCATATTATGAAAATTGCATTCCTATTTCTGAAACAAGATTTAAGCTTGTATACATAGAAATAAAATATGTCACTGTTCCAGTAACTCTGCTCAACAAGTAACCCAACACAGCCTATACACTTGCATTGTAACAAAAGGAAAATAAGATATGAATGGAGCTACTGCTATAGAAAATGTCGAAGATTCAACTCGAACTCAAAGTTTAAATGTACTGCAAATGTATGTAAAAAACGCAGCGTTTAGGTCGAGTATACATGCATAGATGGTATACCGTAGAAATCAAGCTCGAACACAATAGATCATTATTATAGAAACACAATTCATATCTCTAGTTTGCAACATAAGATGAGTATGGAACGACCGTTGTGTCTAACTCAATCAATTCATTATACCCTGAACACATTCATGCCATTAAATCTACACATGAATGTATCAATGTTGTAGTAAATTCCAGTATGCTGCTTTAAACTCAGATATCAAATACAATGCACAGGTATGACAAAATTGCAGTCATATACATGTAAATGGTATCGTACTCGTGCCAAACCTATCCACGAAATGGATCACTACTATGAAGGTACTGTTTGTAAAGTAATATATGTTCAAATTTTGCAATATTAGGCGAGTATGCTATGTATGAACAACTACAATACCAATTCCTTTAACACAAACATGAAACTCTAGTCACAAGATATAAGTAAAGACAGTGCCAATAACAAGATCCATGGATTAAGTAAAATGTTTAAACTATCACTTCTCATATTTCATAGGTATACGTTAGTAGTATGGTGTTCAAATAGAGTGCTTAGGGAAATGTTGTGTGACAAAGTTAACAAAGTAGGCCACAACTGGGAGACAAACCCTAACTTTTCACCATTGTCAGGAATCGTCATCTCCTTGGAACAAACAATTCGTATCAGACTTAGCAATGAATTGGGTCAGTACTGTAATGACTCGATGTGATCAATTTTCAGCACAATTTAAAGCTCGGACATAGGAAAGGTTGCAAGAGTATACCAGCCACTATGAGTTATTTCATTCACTTGTGTTTATATTGCCACATATATCATAAAACCCAGACTTATGAATTGATTTATTTGTCTATCGAAATGATGTAACAATGCTCAAACGAAGTAGGTCATTGGATGATATTAAGGTAGGTTGGAGACAAGGTTAACATGCATTGAAGTAAAGGATAGATAAACAGCATCCTGAAGATGGTCCAAACTATACCATCGAAATTTGTGTACTTTGCAGTTTGACAGTGAGAAGGACAGAGATACGACCGAGGAGTATAGGAAACGATACAAGGGAATGCAAGGTCGTTGCAAGAGTTTAAAGCTCAGGTCACTTGTTGGAATAGACATGTGTGGAAATACTTTGGAACGCTAACTTGGGAAGAATACAAGTGGCCTCAAACTTCACAGTGATATGCCCAAAAATGTAGATCCAGGGCAGCAATACTCGATTGATAGAAGAAATAAGCAGTCAGATAATACGATGAATGATGAAATCTGTAAGCATACGGCCAAATAACCCAAGAGTTTGGCGAGATGAATAACAAAAATACTTGAAACCCTCAAACTGTTGGCTTAAGGTATCCTGGTAAAATCTTCTAGCCTCCAAAATATTATGATATGCAATATAGCTGAAAAAAATGATTTTTTCTTTTTTAATTTAATGTTGTTGAAGACATTAAAGAAACTAGTTCTTTAGATGGCCACGGGGTCACCTCTTCACCTAAATTTGAAGCCTAGGGTTTAGGAACAATAGTGTTGAAGGGTATGTCCATGATTACCCTCAAGCACCACCTAAGACTTGAAGGAATTCTTCAAGGATGCATGGGAGGAGATCTGTGAGGAGTCTTTCGCGGTGGTAGACAAGGTGAACTTAAAGGCTAACCAAGTAAAAGAGAAGAGCTATTAGACATCCTATATTAATCCATGAACAAGAAACTCTGATGATCAAAGAGAATGTAATAATTCTTACCTTAAAACCCTTCCAAGTGCAACATTCAGCACTTATTTGGCCTTGTTGCATCCATGTTCTTCCAAGCAATCTCAAAGAAAATTGATCTAACCCTTGAAAAATTACTATCAACTTAGAAAAAGAGAAAATGATACTAAGTAGATCTCAATAGCCAAGCTTCTTGTTAAAATCCAACGATTTGAAATGAGGGAGGAGTTCTCCTTTTATAGGTGAAAATCCTCATCGATTACAATACATAACCACATGCTTAGCTCAAAACCATGAGCTAAAAACCATTTTCCCCGGAAAACCATGGTAAAGTACAAGTAAATAATAAAAAACATCAAATACTATGATCAATAAGTTAGATGTCCCTCTAGAAGAGGCCAAATACAATACAAAAGTCACATGTAAGGACCAAGTAGAACCCAAGGGAGGTGCACCCCTTAATAAAAGTGCCAACATCCACATAAATGGTACAACCAATTCAAGTCAATGGTCGAAAAAAATTAAAATGCTCCAATGTCTACCTCGTCCATCCAAGGAATGGTCCAAGAAGTGAAGAAGCATCCTAGAAGAAGATTATGTCACCTAGCATGTGTGAGTTGTCCCATCAATAAAATCCTCTCAAAGGCATGTGTGACCTCAATGAAGCAAGGGCTCCTCATGGATGGGTCCAATAAACACTCCATGTCATCAAGGGGTGCAAATAATGATGTGTAATCACCCTTGTAATGTGAATTCACCATCTCTAATGCATTAAATACCCCATGTGTGGTACAAAAAGGAGTACATAATGCATGAGCATGCAATACACTGCCCAAATGTGCAAGGAGGATGCATGCAAGTGCTCCATGTAGCATGTGTGATGACATGGTGTCCTGTTGTGGCCCAATGCATTGTCATGGATCTCAATGCATCAACACATATCCCAAGGAAATTTCATAGATCTTGAGGCATGGTACACATATCTCAATGCACAATACCCACTCGAAGTGATGGGTGTAGCATCTTATGAAACCATTAATTGGTAGCACCTAGTGACATGATTTAGCACATCATAACACAATGGGTTAGTTTTAGTACTTGCTTAAGTCTTACCAAGGGGAACAATATTGACCCTTATACATGCATCAAGTCCTAAGATAACCCATACTTCCTAAGTACCTAGGTGAAAGATAGGTAATAATGAGTAATAAATGATGAAAAGGGAAAGGGGAAAGGGTTTCATGTGATTAGCCTCAAAGTGTTAGACATGCACATGTCTTATTATTCATTTAATTTATATCCATCTAGCTTCATTTGGCTAGGAAATGTGATTTACAATAACCTTCTATAGGGAGCTTATCATTGAGTTTATGTCCTCAACATTGTTTCTTACTACCACTTTAAGCCTTTTCCTTTAGATGTTCAGTTTATTGAACAAGTCCCTTTTATTTAGATATTCCTAGACAAACTAGGGACAGTGCATTGATCTCATAGTGATGGGAATTACTCAATCTTAATTATTGACTTTTAACGTTTCCCTTCACCTCAAGTTCATGTTAGTCACTTTACTTATTTCAGGATTTAGATTTGACCTTTCCTTTTGACCTTTGAGAACAAGTCTTGACGCAATCTCTATATTAGATAGTACACATTCATGGTGCCACTTGCATGCATGTCACACTAGTCACATAACTGACTTGTCAATTCAGGATAACCTAACTTCAAAACCAATATAGTTCTTGGAGGACTCCAATTCACACTGACAATGTGTTAGATTAAATCCCAGTAACAAGCTATTTAAGCAAGATCGTGGTACACATACAAATAGAGAAACAATAGACACTAGTCACAGAGATGACTCCTCAATTCAAGATAACCTAACTTCAAATCCACTCCACCACTTGGAGGACTCCAATTCAAATTAAGAACATGTTAGATTAAATTCCCATGAGAATTTATTTAAGCAACATCGGGGTACACATTCAAATAGAAAAACAACAATGTAAGGTTATGCTGCAAAATTGAGGTCCAAAGAATCCTTGCTTTCCCTCATTTTCACTCACTACTTCATATCTTGAGCTATCTCGTGTATTGAACGGCTTTCCATCCAAGAATTTAGTGTGTCGTTTCATGCCATCATCTGTATCAGAGAGAGAGCATAGGCTTTTGTTGGGAAGGATAACAACCCTCTGAAGGAGGATAAGGAGAGACTACTTGTGTTCTCTAGACCTCTGTAATGTTATCAATTTGAAGACTGTGTCCATTGGTAACTATTTCCCTTTTTTTTCAATCTATCCTTGCATACTTCCATTAATGCATCTATTTATGTGTGATTCTTATTGTTTTGCACTTGTTTACACTGGATGTGTATCTAACAACTAACACGTTGTGTCATTTACTACCAACGATGACATTTGGGGCTATATTTTGCTTATACCTATCATTTGTTCAGCCCAAAACACACATTTGTTGTAATTTATTTTCACCAAGATATCCCATTTGATGATGCTACAACATGATGCTTGATGTCTTCAACATTGTTATTGATTTTTCATTTTTCATAGGCATTGCATTGCCACTACCCATGACTTCAATTGTCACATCCAACTTGTACAAAGTTCCAAGTTGAACAACCATAGTCAAAACCATAACCCATTGAACCAATCTAGAACCTCCTTTAGAGGAGATTGTATCAACTCCTACATTATCCATTTGGCTCACTAAAAGTAATTTTTTTCTCCAGTCTAGACATATGTAACACATTGAGAATCTACTTCAAGGAACTATATTTGTATTGGAGTTTTTCACTACCATGTCAGACAATTTCATAATTGAAATTATCCCCATGATTTTGTTTTACTTCTATTTGATTCTTCATGGTCCATGGACCACTCTATGTGAGGAGTTATATGGAAGGAAGCTCCCAAGCCAACCAACCATGCCTCCCCATGGGAATTGGTAAACAAACATGTCAAAGAGAGATACACTCCTCATTTGCTTATTTCTCCTTCAAAGCATTTTCCTTACATTCACTCTTCCTACATGTGTTGTTTGAGGGAACCTCTAATGAGTCGACTCTTTTTCTTCCTGCCTTTATTGGAATATCTTCTCTAGATCTAGATTTCTCATCATTTTACTTTGTAGAGTGATCCCTAATCACTAGAGCGTCTAGGTCATGTTTATTTAAGAAGTTATTTTCTTTGTTTCCTCCTACAACCACTAACCACAATCTCATCCAACATGATATTTTTTACATTTGTACCTCCATCGATTGAAACTATTAAATTCTTCCAAGATTCCATAAGACTACAAATCAAAAGTATGCATCACTTGTTATCCTTTACTTCATTACTAATAACATTGAGTTGATTAAGTAAGGGATTAAAGTCATTGAAGTGGTCTCTAACCTTGTCACCATCCTTCATGTTTAGACCATACAAATTTCATAGGAATATGAAATTCATGAGGGATTAAGCCTTATACATTGAACTAAAATTATCCCAAAGTTTCATTGTTTTAGTTTCCCTTAACGCATTCATTAACACGTAATTAGATAGATTAAGGTCAATCAAGGAAATGGCCTTATCATTCATCTTGTTACAATCCTCTTGCTTCTTAGTTTACAGCTTAGTATCATTCATGACAATTTCCTTATGCTCTCTTTCAATAAGAAAATATTCCATTTTCAACTTCCACAAATTGAAGTAGTGAACATTGAATTTCTCATCTCTGAACTCCTAATTATAAGATGTCATTTTTTCTACCAAAGGTATCTTTCCATCCTCTCTCACTACCAAAGGTATCTTTCCATCCTCTCTCACTAAAACTGTGCTGACAACTTTAAGAGAAAAATTACTAAAATAACACAACACGCTATCCAATTTGAGCCCCTTTACCTCAACAATTAGATTTGTCTATCTTTTCAATCAAGACCTGGAAACAAGGCCTCCATCACCCAAGATACCACAAATAGAGTTTCCACTACTGTGATGGCAATGGTTAAACCATAAAACAAACTTCAAAGAATGTACACAATCTACATGGAAAAGATATTCAACATTAATGAGAAGAAAAAATGCTTCTGAACTTTGTTCTTTTTCCTTCTATAAAGAATTTGCAAATATAAATACAACATATAGCTTCTAAAATCTGAAATATAATTATATAATTAGAAACAATGTCTGTTTTAAAACATTACAATATAATTTAAAAACTTATTTGCAGATTGGATATATAAATGAGACTTACTAATTACACAAATGATATCGACATGGTTGAGAATATCCATACAAATCTCTACCATAAACATAGCTTCTAAAATCTGAAATATAATTAGAAACAATGTCTGTTTTAAAACATGAGAATATAATTTAAAAATTTATTTGCAGATTGGATATATAAATGAGACTTACTATTTACACAAATGATATCGATACAGACAAATCTTTACAATAAACATTTATATTCATATGGAATTCAGAGTTACCTCTTAGAATCAAACATAAAAATTTACATTTAAAAATTATATACAAATTTTATCTTCCATAAACTCCAATAAACTTCATGTAATGTCATAATATTACTTAATAATGTCATTTCATAATATTTGCTAATACAACTGGTCAGCGTAAAACAGAATGGCAGCATCACCGTGTGAATGATGTTACTAATTCATGTAATCATGTATATGGGAAGCACAGCAACACCTTCCAGTGGGCTTGACTTGATCCTTTCATCCTCCCATGCTTCTTCTGTGCAAAGAATTGGAATGGCCGGCTGCGAGAGAACTCCTTTGTGTAAAGCTTACTTAATTTAGATAAAAACGGTGCCATATAATGAAACGAGTGCTTATTAGAAAATAATCAGCCGGATGGCCCATTGCCATTGTTTCTCACAGGGTTCCACTCCCATAACTTGTCCGAGCAGGTTGGCAAGCATGCGCCATACGTTAAAGCGTTAGTAAGAACTAGGCAAGATAGATTACTATTATACAGATCTTCGGCCATGGCGAGTTGATCAGGTGTTCTCGGACACATTAAACATGTAGTCATCAAAGGTAGTTCAATGTCTTCATTCAAGGAAATAGGGCAACTGACAGTATTCCAAACATTTCTACCCATGTGATCTCCGAGTCTTTCTTCCTCGATTGTCGATTTGGGCATTATTTTTATATCGGTGGGCAATTCTTCGAACTTAACGATTTCATCTTTAGTACCCGTTTTGATCTCGAAATTACAGGACTCGGCCGTTGTCCTTGGTTTGCTACATGCCCTGTAGGTCTGACACTGGTGCATGCTGGTCCGCTCCTGGATTGCCACTGAGCAAGATAGATCATGATTTCCATTAACTGATATCGTTTCATTTTCGATTCCATTATGACGTTTCTTTGCTCGCAGCCGTTCTTCCTCGGACACTCCTGGCCTTTTATACACACGGCAAAGGGAGAGTTCGTTCTGCCAAAATAGATTCAAGTTACTCAGTCTTCAATATGTCCCCACAATCAGGAATGGATCCTATCTCTATATCAGAAACATCAAATAAATAGAGAAGTTTCAAAACTTATTGTTCAATATTTAACATAAAACCACTTATGTAAATATATTTTAATTCTAAATTTTTATGCAATCCGTTCAAATATACAAAATTGACCTAATTTTTTAAATTATACATTAGCGTAATCCCATATTTATCAAAGCAATCCGTTAAAATATACAAAATTGACCTAATTTTTTAAATTATACATTAGCGTAGTCTCATATTTATCAAATCTTATACGAAATCTAATCCGTATCCCCAAACTTCAAGATTTTGTGCTTATGAAACTTTTATTTTAATTTGATTTCTCTCTACGCTTTGATGATAAATTTAGGCTGACTTTTAAATATAATTAAATTGATTCTTCCTTCCTAGTATCTTCAACACAGATTGCAGAATGTGTAGCTTTATTGATGCTACACGCCCTAATATCTTCAACCCAGATTGTAAGAGCATCTAGATCGCAATAAATAATTCCCACCCAGATTGTAAGAGCATCTAGGTTGTAATACATAACAGGTGTAGTAAGAGAAATATAAAATTAGCACTCTGCAAAGTAACCGTTGAAGTTCTCCCGAGGCAAAAATAAAAAATAAAAAATACGCCTCCTTTTGGATCATCGCCTCTAAGCAAACAAGTTAAATGACCTTCAGTATAAATACCTTCTGAGTTGTTTGGGTCTCGACCTGTGGCAGCCTATATTCGTTCATGATCCAGCTAGTCCTTTTCCCCTTGGGCGCCTTCCCTTTATAAAATACCAGCGTTTTCTTCAAGCCGATGGAACGAGAAACTTCATTGCGAATCATCCGGTCGGCGCCTGTAGCTTTCCAATACCCAGACGTTGTAACTCTGTTAGGTCGATCTCCACTCCTATACTTTCTATCTCGCTGCACGTAAAAGAACCACTCATTCTCTCCAAGGGAAGCGAAAGCTGTGAAATTTAAGATAAAGCTAAGGTTATAAAGAGAAGACCATAGTTTCTTTCATCATTCATGCTTCGAAAAGGAAGAAAACATATAAGATTGATATGAATGAAGTAAATAGAAACAGTGGGTCTATATAAATATGGAACCTGGAAGCTCCCAGGGGTCGTATCGATAGAGATCGATCAATGTAATCAGTTCAATATTGAAGTGTTTCCCCTCCACTTTTCTGCGCAAATAAAACTCCACCAGTTCTTCTTCTGTAGGATGGAATCTGAAGCCCGGCATGAGCACATCCTGGTCATGCTTGAAGCTGCTTTCAACTGCTTTCTTCTCTTTGTCTTTCATACTGTTGGAAGACGTGGGCAAATTTTTTGCTGCGAAAGTCATTTACACCCTAAAATTCAGAGATTAATTTACACTAAACACTGAAGCGGAAGTCCTGAAAACTGGGATGTCTCAAACAAAAATCTGATATCCCTCTCTCTTCCTGGATTATATATAGGCAAACAAATGCAAAGATGCTCAGTATGGTCGAAGAGCTTTCACGATATGTCAAGTAATTGACGAATGAAGAACTGTCAGCGTGAGTCGGGGGTCCCCATTCGAATTACATTGACGCACGGCGTGTTGCAAATTGCAAATGGTTTGGGCCCATGGAAAGATCTACACAGCGCTCTGGGCCACATAAAGTTGGACCTTTCTTTAACACCTGACAAAGACCGCAGTGATTTTGGTTTGGCCTGCAGTACGACACAATTTAGTAGAGTCCAAAAATCGTGGACCATCTCTCGCTCTCCTTCCTTTACTCCGAGAATATTCAGCCATTGCCGGCCATGTGAATCGCAACAGTCAAGGGAGACCCGTGACACAACGTCAGTCAGTTGGTACGCGTACCAGCGTGCGGTACAAAAATAAAAATTTAGCAAACCCTATCCCTGAACAAACCGCCATTTTTCCCTATTCCCTTGATTGAATTCCTTTTGTGATAAAAATATGGAGACAATCAATCAGCCTCCCTTTTTCCTGAGTATTATGGACAAAATTATACCACCTTTTAGTGAGCACTCTGAATTTAAGGCTTGAAAGCATCTGCAACTACTTCCACCGGCTACATTTATCGACCTTGACCGCCACTCCACTCCGTCCCACACAACATGAATTCCACTTTTCTCAACTTGGATCTGTCACTATTAATGCTATCCCTGTCGATCAGCTACATCCAATATGTAGATTTTTCTTTCCGGCTTTTAATAAAAATCACAGTCCCTATTACGGAAACCCGGGACTGTGTTCTCCAAACATATCTTTGATTCTTATCTACAAGATCTGAAGAATATGCTACGTCTCCTCTCCAATTGGGGACAAGTTAAGAGAAATGTAGAAACATGGCAATAAAGAAGTTACCTTCAGAAGTTTAAATCAGTCTGACAGTCGTGACTCTTCCTTGACCGATTGCATACCTTTCAGTTACTCACGTTTAATACCTCACACACCTCTGCCAGTAAAATGTCAGCAAACGATTAAAGGCCGAGTGAACTGTGTAGATCACAGGTGTTTCAGACCAGGGGTCGTGTGAAGTTTTATACCATAACATCAAATTTCACTTTGACGCTTTCTCGACGTAAGCTATATTCACGTAGAGTGAAAG
>JZKD02S2190427.1:29993-40861 GCA_000966675.3 Picea glauca | reverse complement strand
ATAAATAAAATTACAATTAAGAATAAGTATCACTTACCAAGAATTGATGACGTATTTGACCAGTTAAGGGGTGCTACAATTTTCTCCAAGATTGACCTAAGGTATGGATACCATCAGGTCTAGATTAAGGATGATGACATCCACAAAAAAACCTTTAGGAAAAGGTATGGGCACTATGAATTTGTGGTGGTGCCATTTTGGCTTACCAATGCACTAACCACCTTCATGTGCTTGATGAATAATGTGCTCAAAATGTTATTGGATAGATTTGTGTTAGTTTTCATTGATGATATCTTAATCTATTATAAATGGGGTTTTCTATGATTGGTTATCCAATCACCTCCTTTCAAAAAAAGGGAGTTAAATTTGTTTGGACAACAGAGTATGAGGATAGTTTTCAACAATTGAAACACCTTTTAACCAATGCACCTCTGCTAAAAATTCTAGAACCAAACACATAATTCCTTGTGTGTGAAGATGCCTACAAGGAAGGACTCAGAGGAGTCCTCATGAAAGAAGGGCATGCGATTTGTTATGAATCCAGAGAATTGAGTGAGCATGAAATAAATTATGTGACTCATGACTTGGAATTGGCTTCCATAGTACATGCTTTGAAAATGTAGAGGCATTACCTCCTAGGCATAAAGTTTGTACTTATGACAGACCATAGTGTTGATATTATGGTAGCTGCAGGAGGTATTAACCCCCACGTGTAACCCTGACAAGAATAGAATATTTCGGGAAGCAAGAAGAAACCATAAAGCATTGGATATAATCCTAGAACACAAGTCAACTAAAGAAACTAATTTAATATTGAGTCTTTAGCCTCTAGAAAGAGAAGTTGGCCCAGACAACTAAGAAAGAGCAATATAAATACAGGAATCCAGAGATCATTTGTACACACACAACTCACAACTGCAAAAATCTAGTGCGCACTGCAAAAATTTAGTAAGTGCACAAGTCTAGAGAGTAGCTGCAGCTGTAGCTACTGCAACTTGTATTTTCGGTTTCAGGCTTGGAATTTCTCTTGGTTATGGTTTGCACTTTCTTCCTTGTGCGCTAGCTCTGGAGAAAGGTAAGCTACATTGATTGGCTATTAGGCCTAGGGTTTTCTTTCATAATGATTCTCTGTCAAGGTTAAGGTGCTCCGAGGTGGCTTCAACCTATGGTTGGGTGACAATATTTCTATATTGTCTATGGTTAAATGAGCACACCTACTTTTCTAACAGGTTATGGGCCCACACTATATTCGGACAGTCTAACCATTGGAAGATAGATTGGGAGGATTTTCTCAGTTACAGTTGCAGTTGCAGTCAAAGTTTTTGCTGCAGCAACAAAACCCTAACCCTCTTGTTGAGGCACCTTAAGTGAAGAGATTGACCTAATTTCTAGATAGCCTAGTGCACCCTAACCTAGCGCACCTCCTAGTACTCTCATCAAGATAAGACGTCAAGTTTGAGTTTTTGGTCAAATTCAAAGGTTGACCAAGTCAAAGCAGTCATGACTTACTCTATGAATTCAGAAAACAAGTTAGAAGGGGCTTCTAACTTCAGAGCATGGAAGACAAGGATTGGCCTCATCCTTTCAAATAACAAAGTGTTGGATATCATGAAAGGAAAGATCGTGGAACCACCGTTTGAAGAAGGAAAAGAGAAGGAACCTTAGAACATTTCAATTATGGAGAAGTTCAAGGACAATGACATCAATGCCATGGGCATCATAGTGGAATCTGTAAAATACCACTTGATACCCTACATCTCTCATCTTGAATCATCTAAGAATATGTACGATTCCCTACTAACCTCTTCTCAGTCAGAAACATTTGACAAGTAATGAGTCTGAAGAATGAGCTCCGTGAAATGAAAATGAATGATGATGACAACATAACACCATACTTTATGATAATCTCTCAGTTAAGAGATCAACTACAAGCTATTGAAGAAATCATTCCAGAGAAGGAACTAGTAAATATAGTACTCAATGGCCTTCCCAAGACATGGGATGCATTTTTCGCAAGCATGAACACAAGAAAGGAGTATACCACATTTGAAGAAATTTGGACTTGCTGTGCACAAGAAGAATCAAGGATTAGCGCCAAAGAGAAATTCCAAAGGAAATATGGTGATCAAGCCTACACAACAAAGTTCAAGAAATTCAGGAATAAGAAGAAGTTTGACTCAAGGAAGAAACCAAATCAAGAGAAGGATATGTCAAAAATACAATGCTTCAACTATCGAAAACATGGTCACTACAAGAATCACTATCCCGAGTTAAAGAAAAGAAAGGAAACACATGAAGAAACAATTGCCGAATAAAAGGAACCCTCAAAGAAAATCAAACAAGATGAAGCAGATTTCTTCTTCTAGTCAAGGTAACAATATTCTTCTGTAACATAGTCCTTGTACATACCATGTTTACATAGTTCCTTTATATCTATTTCTTAGAAGATAAAATGGTCAGTGAAACAACACCTGTGGAAGAATAACAATATAAGGATTACTATTACGATGATTATTAGTCAAGTAATGTATATGAAAATATGAAGTACATTGACAATCCTTGGTAACAATTCTTGTGGAAGCTATTATATAAGTAACAACTTCCAGATAAGCCAAAATCAGAATCAAACTTGAAGAGACCCAGAAGAAGTCAAAATAGAAATAAGTCAGCAATCAAGAGGAAATTAGAAAAATACTTGTGGCACTTTGTAGAAGGCAATAAGGATGCAGACGAACTGCCTTAGATAGAGGGAGCTGATTATATAATTCCAAAAAGAAGAGCATGCATTCATACATGAAACAAGGATCAGGCAGGAGCTGATCCTAAATGATATGATCCATTGAGGATTATGAAGTATATGTCCATGTTCCCATTGAAAGTAGTAGCCATGATAAGCAACACATGTACAAAATAAGTCTTTTTTGAAAAGAAGCCTTAAAGTATCCTTAGTTGTCCATCTACATCCATGATCCTATGATGAAAGGAAGAAGTTGGAATCTTCATGGAATGGAATCTATAGAAGACTCCATGGACCCAAGAGCTAAAGAGAAACACGAGGAAGAACATGAAGATTCCAAGAAAGAAAGAAAATCCAGAGCAACCAGTTATTATACCGAGAATCACAAGACTACTAGCTTGGTTTGAACCCACTAGAAGTAATCAAGCAAAAGAAATGGAAGTTATGATAAATAAAAATGTATGTAAGAAAATGTGAAAAAGACTTATCAATGGAAGCATTGCGAAATTCAGAGGTTCTTCCAGAAGGAGGGAGAAAAACTATAACGACAACTCACCAGTATCCATGGATTGGAATTTACATGTAAAACACTGTTCTTCCCAAATAAAGCAAGTGAGAAAGAAGCTTATACCAGAAAGAGACCCATGTATGCAGATATAAGAAGACCTTGTATGGATTCAAACAACTTGATGTAGAGTATCTCATATACAATAGAAGCGTGGTGAAAAATTTCTATAACAAAGATAGTGTATCAGAATAGTTACTCAGAAGTATGAGATTATGGATTGCTAATCCATGGAAATATCTCATGATGACAGAAGAAGTGCTACTTGGATATGTTTCAATTTGAGCTTTTCCACGATGTCATGAACTAGCAGGAAACAAAAGTACCGAACTCGACCATGATATATTATAATGATCAGAGCTATAAGAAGCCTTCAGAGAAAACCAATGTTCCATGATATATCGAAGTACATTGAGATCAAGCCTTATATTCTCCATGATGAAGTCTAGAAAAGAGAAGTGGTTCTCCAATATATCTCTACAAATGAGTAGATAGAAGATATTTTGGTAAAGCCTCTGTCCAAGATGAAAATTTTGCGTACTTAAGAAATAAGCTGGGGCTCATGGAGACGACTTCCTTATTGAAAAAGGAATAGATTACTCCCAGGTTGGTAGGGAGCATTGATGTGTTATTCATTTATGGACAATCATCTTTCAGTTTGAAAAATGGTCCAGGATGAGCAATTCCTTTCCAGTTCGGAAAGTGGTTTGATATTTCTAACGGACAATAATTTTCTAGTTCGGAAAATGGTCCATATAACACAATCATTTTTGTAATGAAAATGGTTCGATAGATTGCCGATGTACCATAGACATTGATTCCCCTTGTGGCCAGTGTGGGGGAATGTTCTAGGAAAATCATTCTTCTTGGTAGTCACTCTGAGTAGTGGTCAAGTAGAATGGTCCACCTCGTCGGCCAGTCATTCTTTTGAAGTTCACAATTGTGAGTAGTTTAAAAGAATGGCCCATTTTGGAGGTTGGTGCAGGACAATCATTCCTTAGGGAAAACTCATTCTCTCTAGGTTTCACTATGATTAGGATGAAAGAATGGCTCAGTTAGGTGAATGGTCTGGGTTCAACAATCAGGGACAAGCATTTCCTAGGGCATACTCATTCTCTCTAGGTTTCACTATGATTAGTGCCAGAGGAATGGCCGATTTAGGTGAATGGTCCAGGCTCAGAAATCAGGGACAATTATTCTTCTATACTTGAGAAGAATAGTCCAGATAGCCCATGGATGATGTTTTACCTTCTAAGGGTAGATGCTCTTCTAGATATCACATATGTGAGTGGAAGAATGGCCCAGATGACTCAATTTGTATCATGATATTGTTATACAGGTTGATATCAGATGATATGATCACTGTGGAGACTGTATGTCTCTGGATAGTAGCTGTATGCCACTGTCTTGGATGTGTTCCATTGTTTGTGACTATGTGTCACTTATCAAGTAGCTGCGTGTGTTGGCACAGGGGTAGAACCAGGGTTCAACGCTTCAACAACGCACCAAAAAAACCCTAACCACCGACCCTTTTGGCAACACCTGCGAAGCAGATGAAGTCTCACCCGAGGTAGAGGCAGGGAGGGGGTTGCAAGATTCGTGTCTACAACCTAGCTGGGACATAGATCTGTGATTACACACTTCAACATATCACTTATACAATAGTATGCATTCAGTTATGATTCTTATTCACATCGCATATTAACCCTAATTGTAGATCAATGCAATAGTAATCAATATTAAACACATCTAAGCATTCAACACATAGCTTAAGAACATATCTAGCATTTATTCATATACCAATCACTAAGCATCAATGGATCTACCTATCATACATTAGGACTAGTGTACTAAGCAACTAAATACATAAACATCATGAACAACATTGCACAAGCACATCAACATAGGATATACATGGTTCACCCCAGTGTGGGGCTACGCCCACCAACTCTTATTCTTCTTTATTAGCTTCTTTCAATCTTCTTACATGCACCAAGCCACAGATCCAACTCCGCAAAGGACAAGAGATCTGCGCGCACCTCACCAGATCCTCCTTCCCCAAATTATATCAAGGCACCAAGACTTACATAGTCTGCGCACAAAGCCCTTACAAAACACTTGCACTTAGCTCTGCAAGTCTTAACTCATTTGTGCACAAAGCCAACTAGTCAAGCACTAAGCTGATCAATGAATAGTAACCCACTAACACCTTCACTTACATCACCTAGCTACTTATTTATACATTATAAAAAGGGGCCTAAGCATGGGAAAACCCATGGGCTGACATCCCATACCCGTTACATAAACCCTAAAAACCCAAAAATCCTGCAAAATGGGCGAGATCCCGCGATCTCCGCTTCTCCTGGGATATCTGTCTTCGACCAGCATGACCATTGTTTCCTAAAAACCTGGTCAAGGGCCAACAAGCCCCCAACACTCACCTGTGACTCATCCCAAGTCACTCCGATCTGGGCAACAGTGCCTCGAAGGCCTCAAGCTTAGCTCGAGCTGCCTCAACTTGCTACTTCGCCAGAGCCTTCTGTTCGATGAACTCTTGGATTACTTGCTCGGTGACAGGCCCTTCCAAGCACTTCTCTATTTTTTTCACCACCTATTCTAGTTGTGTGCCTTGTCCCTCAATCTCTTTGAAAAGTGTGCAAGCTTCATCCTGCACTGGTTGGAGTCTCTGGGTCACCTCCATAACTCGACTTTGGATGGAAGTGACCTACTGCTAAACTGCGTGCTGCTCCTATGACCTCTTCATCTTATCAACTATTGTAATCTACTTTAACTGTGCTTGCATAGTCGATGCCCACTGCTTTTCCTCCTGGGGCTGTTCCTCCAATCTCCTCAACTCCGGGTCTTTTGCAATGCACTCATAGGTCTACGCACTTTGGTCACTGAGTTTCTTACATTCTGCGGTCAACGCCCTGATTATTTCTACTGCGGTCCTAGCAGTTTCTTCCCGCTGATCTCATACTTCTTGTGGCATTCTAGCCACATCTTGAAGTTCTAGCTTTGCTACACATGCTTGAAGCTGCTGAATGGCCTCAACGAGCTTCCCCACTTGGCTCTCGATTGTCTCTTCTTCCATCTGTGCCAAGCTCGACACAGAGCAAAGTGCTCTAGTCACTGCCTCTCTGAACATAGTCTTCTCTACCAGTAGCTGGTATTTCTCTTTCTGGATTTTCTCTTTGTCCTCTTCGAATTTCACCCAAAGGTAATCTTTCTCTTGCTGCACAACTCGAAGTTTCTCTAGGATCTCCTCCTTTTATTGCTTCAAGGCCTCTGTGGTATACTACTTCTCTTCCTGGAATTGACGAAGTCGGGTCTCTGTTGCATCTGCTAATATGCGTAGTTGGGTAGGCTCATCCCCTAATTTTACACTTTCTGCTAAGGATGGCGCAATAGACACCGCGTGGCTTGACTGGATAGCTTGTTGGATGTCTTTCAGTTCTTTCTCAATCTTGTCATACCGTGTTTCTTGCTTGGCTTCATGTCTCTGCAGGATATCCTCTGAAGCATCTTCTACAACTATGATGATGAGATGGATATCATCCACTGTGAGCATGTTATGCGACTGAGGCTTAGTGGCTCGAGATTTATTCCGCGCTGAGGGTTTCTGCGGAGAACCCTTCCTTTTCTTTGATGTCTCGACCTCTGTAATGGGGTCCCTTAGTGGTGTTACTTCGCCCTCTTCTTTCTTGTCTTCTTCCCCTTCCTCCTCTTGGTTTACTTCGTCGCCTCCTCCTCCTGCAGGTGATTCAGACGTAGTTTCCTCCAATGCACTATTCTTTTCCTCATTGCCTATGTCCTGCACTTCCTCCTTTTTCTTCTTTCTCTTTGTGCTGCTCGACCCGTCATACTTGGTCTGGGTCACTCAAGGGATTCCGATGATGTTAACGTCAGATAGATTTTTGTGCTCGACTGGTACAAGGAATTCGACTGGCCATTCTTTGGTTATCTCCTTCATGTCTTCATCGGTCAATTTATAGTAGGACTGCAACTCCTCCTTTCTTTCGTCCCTACGTGCAGTGATGTAAATGAAGTGTCTGTCTGTGCAGAACTTCACTAGTGGCCTGTATGTATGCAAGGTGTTCGGGGTCATTCGAGGGAATGATTCAATGACACGCTTGAGCTTTAGGTAGTATGCATGGAACATCACTTTTGATTTCCATTGCTTTTCCATGTCGCTCGTATACCATAATGTGGTGAACCTTGCAACCAATGGTTCTGATGGCTCAAATTTAGGGAATGTCACTCCCTTCGACATCTCCCAAGTGAAAAATTCTATTAAGATCAACAACCAACAAAATTGGAACTCGTAGCCTTGGTCCTATGCTTCGCGTAGTCCTTCTCCAACTCATTGACAAGGTATCTCGCCCAATTCATCTGCATCCCTTCGATGCACTTTCCTGCAAGGTCGACTACGAATCTTGTTACTTGCGTAGGGTGGTTCTTTCTGACGAGCTTGCCCACTATCAACTGAAAAGCTAGGAGCACTACGCCATCCTGGATGGAGGCTACCTTGTAGCCTCGCTTCCCCTTCTCCACATCACCATACGCCTCCTTGATGCGCTGCACCAAAGAGCGATCTGACGTCTTCCCTAGGTAGAATTTCTGAGGGTTTGGTCCCTGCATGATTAATCCAATAATGAGGTGGATCAACGATGGATCCATAGTGATGCGCCTATCCAACCAAAGATACCCGCCATGGTAGCACAACATGAGGAGTTTAACGCATGCGTTAACCTCCTGATGTATGTCAAAGTGGGGGATATTCATGAAGTTCAATATCATTGATCTCGCAATCTCCACGATCCACGGCTGGGGAACTATCTTGGGATTCTTCCCAGTCATCTTCGTCAAGTAGCGATGCGATGCTAGCATCGCATAATTCTTTCTGTCACCGAGGTTGAAATCACTTATATTTAGAGATGGGATCAGTCCCAACTGTGGTTCTACTGCATGTATCCCTTTCGAGAGGTACGCAATGATGAGTGTGTACTCGAAATCCCATGGGATGCTGTCATGACTAACCACGCTAGCCAAGGGTGGGATGTAGTCAAGAAAGACCAACGGGTTCTACTTTGCATTCGCCAGATCATCATGCTGCTTTCTTCTCTTCTCTGTCACAGTTCAAGATGGCATAGATCGACGTCCAGTCGAGGGGGATGCTTGCAATCCGCCCGTCGATGATGAATGTACTCCTGAGGACATGACTTTCTCAGCCATAAGGTTGATCAAGATCTCTTCTATGGATTTCTCGACTGTGCTAAGGTCGCCTGATATGCACGCTGACACTCAAGTAGGAGAATAGATACTCAATGTGGTCAAGTCAATGGCGAGGTCTAGACAACACAACACAATGTGTGAGCACTTCTCTAGTATCTCGAATATCACAGTTTGCAAAAGTGGTCCTAGTGCGACATTCGAAGGAATAAATAGACAATGTTGTAATGGATGCCTCCAACAGGCAAGAATACCTCAATCAATACGATGCCATCCGTTAGGACGCAGTCTCAACTGTCCAATCGTGATATTTCCAACAATAACTGCATTTCTAACCATTCCAGAGCATCATTCTAATGGTCGAGATGCCTCCAATGGTCATATAGCTTCGTCGCGGCGAAGTGTCATTCTGCGCAGTTTTGCTATTCCGGTGAGGTTCAAGTTCTGCAATCCTTCCTTCTGTGAAGTCTCCTATGGAACTTCCTGCAGTATTTCTAACCTTTCTTTCTTCTTGCTGAGCTTTCTTTCCTTCTTCCCTTTGATCTGAATCACTGGGTTCCTCTTTCCATTCCTTTTCTTATCTTCTCTTAGCGTGGTAACTTCGCATTGCTGATGTTCTTTCAAAGGGTTCGAATGTAATACCTCTTCACTTTCTACTTCTGGGGTAGGTGCTCATCTCTCTTGCATGGATAGAGTTTTCAAGCCTTCCCGTGTTCTTGCAGCTTCGACAGCTAAGTCTCTGGCCCTCAGTTGTTTCGACTTGTCCTTTTATTCTTCTATTAAGCGCTCTATTATCCTAGCCATGAAGTCCCTTAATTCTTCATTTTTCTGTTCTATGGTTTCCTCCTCTTCTTTTCTTCAGATATGATCTTTCTCAATCCAGGTCTTTCCTAACAAAAGTGAAAAAGGGGCATTGTTCTAAAAAAAACTAATGACTTCAAATTATTCTTCAGTCGATGTTCCATGAGAAATCGTAGGTACATTAGTAACTCTTCCACACAGGGTTATCATCTTTCCTTTTATTAATCCTATCCAATGAAGGAATCATAGCTAGCTTTCCCAAAATTTCCCAAGTACTTTCTGGCATAAGATTCACCTGTGTTTCCTCATCTAACACACAGTCTATGTTGAAGTCTCCTATTCTTGTTTCTATACATTGCTTCTCTTTTAATATCTATAATGTTCCTGACTTGGCTAGTGTAGGAAACACTGCTAATGTGTGTGTAGGATAAATGGTATACAACATATAAATGATCATACAAATAATAAACATGACAAAGGACTGCAAAGTTTGTATTATGATATCTCTGTGGATTACAAAATGCCCGAATGCGACTGAATAAACTGACAATACTCAACTAGATCAATAGACAAAGGATCTTAGCCAGAATACAAATAAGAAACTAAAAGATAATATCCAGAATATGGGAGCACTGCGGAATCAATGAATGCATTGGGAATATGGCAGCTATGGCGGTAACTGCTGGAAGTCTGGAAAGTTCGCCTTAGGAGTTATACTTCTCAGAATGGCCTGGAAACTATCCCAAATGATGCACCCTGCTCTAGTCCTCAGTACTGGTACCTATTGGATCCCTCTGTTGATGAATCTGGACCCCAGATGGATACCCCTAGGGGAATGCACCCCTCTTCTTCTGGAAAAATGCGTCCTAGTGATTCCACCATCAGAATCGGATGAGATACATCTCAAAACTACCGCCTTGGTCTACTAGGAAATTGGTCGGAAGGTTTTCCCTGAATCTAGTCTGATGCTCACTATGGAACCCCAAATGTGCCCACCAAAAGTGTCGCACGTCCAAGTCTAGAAAATGCATCCCAGTTGATTCCTCCGTCGGAATCTGATGAGGAACTAGGAAAAATATGCGCCTTTCCCTCCTCTCAAATGGGTCGGAGGTAAATCTTAGAATTCTCCCTGGATGGGATAAGTCGACTAAAAACCCTTTCAGAAGCTGCACCCTCACTCTGGATGAATGCGCCCTTGCTACTGAACACTGTGTAACTGCTGCTGAAGAATGATGGAAGACCTGAATGATCTTGCCAGTGACTAGGGTGTGTCTCTCAACACCGAAATCAACCAACTGGTGTCTTCCTCCTGGAATCGACTGAACTATCTCTCTTGAGATGCACCTCTTCTCCTCAATGACAAGTCATAATATGCATAATGATGAATAAGGTCACTGACCCTTCCTTTATAGCTTTCCAAAACCCTAAATCATGCTGAAACCCTAATTCACTGTTGACTTCCAAAACCCTAAATCACTGCTGAAACCGTAATTCACTGTTGACTTCTATTTTTAGCTCATAATGACTTAAAAG
>JZKD02S2190427.1:16250-29943 GCA_000966675.3 Picea glauca | reverse complement strand
CGTTTAGACCATTAAGCCTCCTCTCTGGAGCTCTTATTTGGAAAGGGACATTACAATATCTTTGGTAGACTGATGTCTCTGTGATCATTCAATGTTTCTCTCAGCTATAATAACATAGATTCTGATTTGTTCTGGTTTTCTAACATATCCTTAGTTTCTTGACCTTCTTCGTGGTTTTCTTGTATCATGTTCATATTTTCAACTTTAGAAATCATTCTAGGGCAATCCAAAACCTCATGACCAATAACTTTACAACAAAGACAAATAGGACCTATACCAGGGAATTCCTTAGGAAGATGTCCTAGTCTTCTGCAGTTATAACACAATGTCAATCCTCTCTTTCTTTTAAATGATCCCTAACCTTTTCTGTACTGCGCACTAGGATCACAATGATGGACCTGCAAAAAATTCTTTCTAGGGTCCTGCATCTGCTTATTAGTCCAAAAATTCTTTCTATGCATAGGAATAACATATATTTCATTATCTCTATCAAATTTATTTAGATCAAATCTTCTTTCTTCTGGTTGTGCCCTATTTTTCAGACTAGGACAAAATCTGTCAAACATACCTAGATCCATACTTCCAAAGCAAAAATTTCCACTTATCTTACCTTTATCAGAGCACAAAGTTTTAAGATCTTACCTCTTTTCTTCATATTGAGCTTCTCTTTTAGCACAGAGCTTCACAAGTTAGGTAGAATACTGCACACTACACCAATAGATCTATGCAAAAAGATTTTTCTTTTCTTCAGTTCCTAGCAATCAAAGTTTCAGGTCCTGGCAACAGAACCATTTTTTGGCACAGGGGTAGACCCACGGTTCAATGCTTCAATAGTACACCAACAAAACCCTAACTACTGGCCCTTTCGGCAACACCTGCAAAGCAGATGAAGTCTCACTCGAGGTAGAGGCAGGGGGGGTTGTAGGACTCAAGTGCCTACAACCTAGCTGGTACATAGATCTATGATTACACACTTCAACAAAGCACTTAGCCAATAGTATGCATTCAGTTATGATTCTTATTCACATCATAGATTAAACCTAATTGTAGATCAATGCAATAGTAATCAATATTAAATACATCTAAGCATTCAACACATAGCTTTAGAATAGAAATAACATTTATTCATATACCAAGCACTAAGCATCAATTGATCTACCTATCATACATTAGGACTAGTGTACTAAGCAACTAAATACATAAAAATCATGAAAACAATTGCACAAACACATCAACATAGGATATACGTGGTTCACCCCAGTATGGGGATACACCCACCAAATCTTCTTCTTCTTTATTAGCTTTTTCCAATCTTCTTACATGCACCAAGACACAGATCCAACTCCCCAAAGGACATGAGATCTACACACACCTTGCCCGATTCTCCTTCCTAGAATTAGATCAAGGCACCAAGACTTAACAGTCTACGCACAAAGCCCTTACAAAACACTTGCACTTAGCTCTGCAAGTTTTAACTCATTCGTGCACAAAGCCAACTAGTCAAGCACTAATTCGATCAATGAATAGTAACCCACTAACACCTTCACTTACATCACCTAGATACTTGTTTATACATTACAAAAATGGGCCTAAGCATGGGTAAATCCATGGGCCGACATCCCATACCTGTTACATAAACCCTAAAAACTCCAAAAGCCCGCAAAATGGGCGAGATCCCGCGATCTCTGCTTCACCTGGGAGATCCGTCTTCGACTAGCCTGTCAAAGTCATAAAAATGGTCAAACATGACCAGTGTTTCCTCAAAACCTAGTCAAGGGCCAACAATGTGCTAGTTGGTGTGGTTGCGTACCACTGGATAGTAGTTGTGTACTACTATGGATAGACACAATTGTGTTCTATTGAATGGAATTGTTCTAATTTCCATGAAGACTATCAGTAGTGTTCAAAATTATTACCAACTAGATGGATAGTCAATGTATGGTCCAATATAGTTATTCTTCTAGGACGTATGTTTGGATTAGAAGAATAGTCCTTGTATCCCATGGTGTGGTTTCCAACATTTGTTGGAACAATTATTCTTCTAGGACACATGTATGGATTTGAACAATATTTCTTGTATCACTCTGTGGAGTGAGTGACTTATTCAACATCATGCTCGATTACTCAGATGGAGTATGGATTCGAGAGATGATGCAGTTGATGCTATCAAATGATACTGGTAGTGATGATGGTGCTTGTGATTTAATCATGAGATAGTCTGAGTGGCTATGATGATGCTACTAGTTGAATGGTATGTTTGTTCTCAAGACCATTGCCTTCAATACTTCCCTAGCTAGAAGGGAGTGTTGATATTATGGTAGTTGCGAGAGGTATTAACCTCCATGTATAACCATGACAAGAATAGAATATTCTGAGAAGCAAGAAGAAACCCTAAAACATTGGATATAACCCTAGAATACAAGTCGGCTAAAGAAAATAATTTAATATTGAGTCTTTAGCCTCCAAAAAGAGAATTCGGCCTAGACAGTTAAGAAAGAGCAATATAAATATAGTATGCCAAAGCTCATTTGTACACACACAACTCACAACTACAAAAATCTAGTGTGTACTGCAAACATTTAGTAAGTGTGCAAGTCTCCAGAGTAGCTGCAACTGCAACTACTGCAACTTGTATTTTCGGTTTTAGGCTTGGACTTTCTCTTGGTTATGGTTTGGAATTTCTACCTTGTGCGCTAGCTCTAGAGAGAGGTATGTTATATTGATTGGCTATTAGGCATATGGTTTGCTTCCAGAATTATTCTCTGTCAAGGTTAAGGTGCTCGGGGGTGGCTTCGGCCTATGGTTGGGTGACAATATTGCTATATTGTTTATGGTTAAACACACACACCTACTTTTCTAAAACACAGTGGGATGAGATATTTGTTTTACCATCCCAAACTGAATGCAAGACAAGCTAGGTGGGTGTCTCTCCTTAGTGAATTTGATTTTGAAATCAAACACATTAAAGGAAAATAGAATAGGGTAGCATATGCCCTAAGTAGAAGCATGCAACTGATTCACATGGAATCTATAAGCACCTGTGAATGAGGCATCAACGGAAGGGTTAGAAGTGCACATGAAAGTAGATGGCTATCAAATATTGAATTATGACATGTTAACTTACAAAGGTTGGTTGTATATCCAAAATTGTGAAAACTTGAAGATGTTAATCATGGATGAGATACATAAAAAAACATATATTGACCATCCTCATTATCCCAAAATGATCACAACCACTAAGAAATTGTTCTATTGGCCAAGAATGAAAAAGGACACAGTTGACTACTTGGAAAAATGTTTGGAATGTTAGAAGGTTAAGGTGGAGTGCAAGCACCCAACAATGATGTTGCATCCCTTACCAATTGTAGAATGGAAATTGGAAACCATCTCCATGTATTTTATCATAGGACTTCCTAAATCGATAAAAGATAATGATGCCATTATGGTAATTGTGGATAATCTAAGTAAGGTTGCTCACTTTATCCATGGAAAATCAACTTTCAAGGCAACATATATTGCCAATATATTCATGAAAGAAATATTGATCCAGGTGGATATTGATGGCCACCCACCTATTCCATTGGCCAAAACAACAATTTTCATTTTGGTAGTTTTTTCCTAGTTTTTCGAGTCTTAAAAATTTGGGGCCATTTTGAGGCCCTAAACAATGTTTTTTGGGTACGACATATCCACATTGAATACTTTATCCAGAGTGTGATGACAACATGTGTGGTCCTCGAATAGTTCTTTCCAATGAGCTATCTTGCACCTAAAATGGAGATTGTATGAAAACATTATGACCCTAGGAAGTTGATGTACCAACTTACCCCATCAGGGCCTACATGAATTTTGGCACTTCATCTCCCAAGGTTAGGTTTTTGGATGTTTATGGTTTTTTCATTTATGATTTATGTTAAAAAGGCCTTTGGAGCCTCATTGTAACCATGTTCTTTCAAATGAGCATAACCATCACATCTATTCTCAGAGATAAGCTGCCACCATTTGAGCAAGTTTGTTTCAGTCTGCATTTTACGGTTTCAACATATTATATTTATTAATATAAGTCAAGTTTTACTGTATCTCTGTGTATTTATTTGCTATACATATGTATTCCATTTTGTTCCATTTATAAATCCAGATCATTGGTATTAGAGCAGTCTTCTCTTTATCTATATCTATGTGCATGTCCCCAACAAGTTCAAGGTACAAGGAGTTGGGAGTCGAAGTGGTTGAGCCCTTGTAAGACCATCCCTACCGATCTTGATGGCCTCCCATGGCAGAAGAAAAGAGAGATGATGGAGAAAGAGATACTATTAAATTGTTGCTCAAGGAAGCCATCGCGTGACAAAGGAACAAGATGATGGATACATTTTCACAGATCTTTCGATGACTGCCAACAAGCGATGCATATTCATCAAGCGGCCATGCCTCCCCCTTCAAGGTAAAAGTCAATTTTTATATCTCCTTATTTGAAGGCTAGATAGATGAAGATGTTTTAGATAAATGGTTGAATCTGTTAGAAGGGTATTTTTTAGTCCATAATTTTTTCGATAGAGAAAAGATTACCTTTGCGCTCCTTAAGGCTATCCCCTATGTCAAGGATTGGTGGGAAAATTACTGTGAGAAAAGGGCCACTAAGGAATATGAAATATTTGCGGTCTCCACCACTTGGGATTCTTTCAGGGATTCTATTAAGGAACAATACTATCATTTTGGAAGTTATTATGACCAGTATACGAGATGGACCACACTGTGACAGGAAAGGGACCAGACAGTACCAGATTTCACAAATATCTTCCATACCTTGCACACCAAGCTAGGTATCAAGGACTCTGAATGAGATTTGGTGCTCAAGTAACATGGATTCCTGCATAGATAAATCCAAACATAAATGGAGTTTATGGACATCTCATCACTGGGCGTGACATATCGATATGTTGTCAAAATCAAGCAAAAGTTTAAACAAAATAAGTGGGAGTTTGGATATGAACTACTCATAGCAGAATCAGGGAAAAGTTGTCCCCAACCCACAGAAAAAAGGAAAGACAAGGGATGGACCCCATCTTGAAAACTAGTCCAAGATGCAAACAAATAAGGGTAATGAGAAGATGAAGAAAGACACTGGGAAGTGGTGTGAATTCCATAAAATCCCCTGACATAACACCGATGAATGTCAATTGAAGTAAGTCGTTGGTGGCCGAGATAAAATCCTCAGAGTCAGAGGCAGGTTTCAACTTTGAATCAGATCCAAACAAAGGGAATCATATCATTGATGCACAACCCAATGCCATTGTCGCTACCACCAAGGTCCAACCAAGTGAACCAGAGGAACCAAAAGAAGGTGAATGCCTTTTTCACTCACAGATGTGGGTGAATGGTGCTACACTACATTTCATTGTTGATAGTGGAAGTCAAAATAACTTGATCTCAAAAAAGGTTGTCAAAAGGTTAAACATGCCAATGACACCACACCCGTAACCCTACACCATCGGGTGGCTTCACCAAGGAAGCGACTTCCATGTCAACCAATAGTGCCATTTTCCCTACGACATCAAGCCTGTTGGCCCTTGATCAAGTTTTGAGGATCCTTGGTCATGTTTGACCTACTTTTGGGGCTTTGATAGGCTGTCGAAGGCGAAGCACAAGTCAAAGTGGAGATCGCAGGATCTCAGCCCCTTTTTAGGGCTTTTTGGGTTTTGGCCTTATGTAATGGGTATGGGGATGTCAGCCCATGGTTTTACCCATGTTTAGGTCTGATTTTGTAATGTATAAATAGATGTATAGGCGATGTAAGAAGGGGGACATCTATGTGATGCTAGGTACTAAGTGCAAGTGGTAATTGTAATTTCTTTGTGCATATTGTTTAAGACTTGCAGAGCTAAGTGCAAGTGATCGTAAGAGACTATGGAAGGCTTTGTGCTGTAACTCAGGGAAGGAGGATCTAGCGAAGTGCACAGATATCCCGTCCTCTGCGGAGTAAGATCTCAAGGATTTGTGCATGTAGAAGATTGACAGAAGACAATAAAGAGAAGAAGAATTGGCGGACATAGCCCCAGGGTGGGGGTGAACCACGTATACCCTGTGATGTGGTTGCGTTGTGCGTTTTGGTTGTTCTCTTATTTATGTGATTAAATGCTTAGTGCACTGATGTATGTTAGATTAATTTGATATGATATCTTAGTGATGAATAATGTGAACGAATGCTAGATCTGACCTATGTCGATGTGCTTAGTGATTGATTATATTGGATCTGTGTGAATACTGCGTCGTTATGTTATTAGGGTTTATCTGCGCTGTAAGATACATGCGAATATTGATGAACTGTAACTGCTAAGTGCTCTGTTAAATTGTTACAATCATAGATATGTGTCCCAGCTAAGGTTGCAGACATTGGATTCCTACAACCACCCCTTCCTCTACCTCGGGTGAGACTTCATCTGCTTCGCAGGTGTTTCCTAAAGGGTTGGTAGTTAGGGTTTTGTTGGTGCATTGTTGTAGCGTTGAACCCTAGGTTTTCCCCTGTGCCAACAAATGGTTTCGTTGTCAGGACTGGAATTGTGATTGCTAGGAACTAAAAAAAAGAGAAAGATTCGTGCGTAGATCTGTTTCCCTAGTGCGTAGTGTTATACTTGACCTATGAAACTTTGTGCCAAGAAGAAGAGTCAAATCTGAAGAAAAGAGGTAAGACCTGAAAGCTTTGTGCTCTGATAAAGGTAAGAACAATGAAAAGTAAGATAAGTGGAAATTTTTGTTTCAAAAGTACGGATCTAGGTATGTTTGATAAATTTTGTCATATCTTGAAAATTAGGGCACAACTATATGAAAGAAGGTTTGATATGAGTAGATCTAACAAAAATAGTGAAATATATGTTATTCCTATTCATAGAAAGAATGTTTGGACTAACAAATGGATGCAGGATCCTAGAAATATTTTTTGTAGGTCATCTACTATCCTAGTGCACAGTACAGGAAAGGATGGGTATCCTTTCAAAGAAAAAGAAGACTAACCCTTTGTTACAGTTGCAGAAGACCGAGACATCTTGCTAAGGAATGCCCTGGTAGAAGACCTAGTTGTATTTGTTGTAAAGCTATGGATCATGAAGTTTTAGATTTCCCTAGAATGATTGCTAAGCTTGACAGAATTAATATGAGACAAGAAAAGCCTGAGGAAGGTTATGAAAATGAGACCATGGAAGAACCCCAGAAAGAAACAGAGAATGTATTAATACAAATGAAAGAAACCCTAAATGGTCACAAAAATATCAACTTATCAGAGATCTTAAAAAAAAAAGAACGCATAGAAGCAATAATAGGGGACTTCGACATTGACTGTGTTCTGGATGAAGAAACACAGGTGAATATCATGACAGAAGGAACTTGGGAAATGTTAGGAAAGCCTGCTATGATTCCTTCATTGGGAGGAATAGGATTATTTAGAGGAAAGCTGATAACCCTATGTGGAAGACTCACCTAGATATCTATGAGTTCTCATGGAACTTTGACAGAGGAAGATTTTGAGATTGTTAAATTTATTGAGAACAACACCCCATTTTCTATATTACTAGGAAAACCTTGGATTGAAAAAGATCAAGCCAAAAGAAAAGAAGAGGAAGCATTAGATCATAAGAAGCAAGAATTAAAAGATTTCATGACTAGGAGGATAACACACTTGATTGAAGAACAAGAGAACAGATTGAACCTACTTAGAACCAAAAACTTGGATGTCGAAGTTAAAAGAACACAAGAATATTCACAAAATAACGGAGCACCTACCCCAGAAAGAGAAGAAGTATTACTCTCTAACCCTACAAAAGAATCTCAACAACACGAAGTTACTATGCCAAAAGGAGATAAGAATCAGAATGGAAAGAGGAATGCCAAGACGAAGATCACCGAGAAGAATGCTAGAAAATTCAGTAAGAAGAGAGAAAAGATAGAAAAGTTACAGAAGGTCCCATAGGGGACTTCGCAGAGGGAAGGTTTGCAAGACTGGAACTTTGTCGAGATATCATAACAACGCAACATGACACTTCTCCATGGTGAAGCAATATAGCCGTTGAAAGAATTATAACCATTAACTCGATGAACCGAATGGTTAGAACATCAGTAATGGCCTGAAGACTTGTCATCAGACCATTGGGACCACGCTGCAATGGATAGAACTGCATTGTTGAAGACCTATCATCTGTTGGAGAGATCCGTTACACCGTGTCTACTTAGTCCGTCGATTGTTGCATTGAGAACACTTTTGCAAATTGTATCCAAGCCAACTCATTTCTACCGCGCTGTGTTTATTGAGATCGAAACCTATTCCATTTCATTCCACACTCATTCATCCACCCAATTTATCCGATCTAAGCCTGCATGTCAGATGATCTCAGCGCTGCAGAGAAATCCATTGAAGAATTTCTCATCGATCTCATGGCCGAGAAATTAATGTCTGTAGGTATTCAAGCATCATCAATGAGAGGAGTGCAAGCCTCTCCGTCGACTGCTCACGGATCTGTACCATCTCGACCGCTAGCAGAGAATAGAACCAAGCACAAAGATGACCTAGCCAATGCGAAGTTAATCCCGAAAATCTTACCAGACTACATCCCACCTCTGGCCAGAGTTGTGAGTTGTGATAGTGTCTTGAGGGACTTTGATTACACCATGGTTACTGCGTACCTCCCAAAGGGGATACGTGCAGTTAGAATGCATCAGGAGAAGATCGCGACGTTGAAGTTCAATGACTTCAACCTAGGAGACCGCAAGAACCATAGTATGCTCTCTCCTTATAAATACTTGACTAGGATGAAGGGGAAGAACTCGAAAATAATCCCTCAACCGTGGACTATGAACCTCGCGTAGTCCACCCTCTTGAATGTAATGAAGATTCTTCACTTTGGAAGGCACCAAGAGGTTAACGCATGTGTTAAGCTCCTGCTCTCATATTACCATGGTGGCTACCTATGGCTAGACCAAGGCATCACATTCGATCCGATGCTGATCCATAGGATCATTGAATTGAGCATGCAGGGACCCGACCCGCAGGACTTCTACCCAGGAAAGGCTACAGATCACGCATTGGAACAGAAGATCAAAGACACATATGGAAATGTAGAAAAGGGGATGCGGGGCTACAAGGTAGCTTCCATCCATAATGGCGTAGTGTGCCTGGCCTGCCAACTGATCACAGGAAATCTCGTAAGAAAGAATATACCTACATAGGTCACAAGATTTGTTGTTGACCTGGCCGAGAAATGTGTAGAAGGACTCCAAATGAACTGGGTGAAGTACTTGGTCAACCAGCTGGAATTAGACTGCCGTGAAGCTCAGGATCAGGGCTGTGAGTTCCACTTTAGTCGGCTCCTGATCCTCATCGCATTTACCTCTTGGGAGATGCTGGAAGGTGCGACCTTCTTGGACATCGAGCTGTTTGAGCCGCTCGCTGCGAAGTTCACCACGCTCTGGTACTCAAGCGATATGGGAAAATAGTGGCAGTCGAACACGGTCTTCCACACATACTATCTCCAATTGAAGAAGGCCATCAAAGCTATCCCTCACATGATGCCAAACACCCTGTACCGATTCATACCTCTCATGAAGTTCCATGCAGATCGACACTTCATCTATATCACTGCACGAGCAGACGAGCATAAAGAGGAGCTTCAGTCATACTATAAGCTCACATAGGAGGACCTCAAAGAGATAACCAAGGACTGGTCTGGAGAGCTCCTCATCCTCGCTGACCCTACAGAGATGTCTGATCCCGAACTTGACAGCTTAGAGACCTCTCACAAAGAACACGACACACCTGACACCAATATAAGAAAGAATACTAAAGAATTCCAAGACTTGAGCAGCGCATCGGAAGAAACTACTTCAATATCACTTGGATGAGGGGGTGATGACGAAGTAGAAGAGACATATAGCAAAGAAGATCAATATAAGCAAGGAGAAGTAACATTGCCTAAGGATCCTATTGATGAGGCTGATCCCTTGAAGAAAAGGAAGGTTTCCCCCATGAAACCCACTTCCCGAAATAAATCTAGAGCCACCTTGAATAAGATGCAGACTGTGCTCACTGTAGATGACTTCGACTTCATCATCACAGTTGTAGAAGATGCCTCCTAGGACATCTTGCAGAAACATGAAGGCAAGCAGGAGGAGATGTACGATAAAATTGAGGTTGAACTCAGAGGGGTACAATAGGCCCTTCAATCCAGCTACACAGTATCCACTGCACCCCCTCTATAAGAAGAAACCGAGATGGGAGATGAGCCTGCCCAAATCTGCAGACTAGCTGATGTGACCGAAGCTCACCTTCATTGAGAACAATATGAGAAAGACTAGGCCACAACATCCCTGAAACAAGCCCAAGAAGAAATGGTAGAGAAACGCTGGTTTGCACAAAAGGAGAAGGAGGACCTTCAAGCCAAGTTTGAAGAAGAAAGGGCGCAGACCAAGCAAGAAAAAGAACAGTTTCTCACAGAATATCTTGGAGTCAAAGAAGCAGTCAACAAAGCACTTCTCTCTGTGATGGGCTTAGAGCCAAAGGCAGAAGACCAAGTGGAACATCAAGTAGCGTAGCTCGCGAAAGCTATCCAACAACTACAACAAAGAATAACAGACTTAGAGCTATGAACAATGCCCAACACTCCGCTGGATGTACGAGATCAAAGAGAAACAACTTCTCGAAGTGCAGTTGAAAGAATCAAGGCCCTCACCATGGAATGTAAACAACTAAGTGATCACAGTGCCCAGAATTATGAGCGACTCACTGAGGATTCTGAATTAAAGGCACTGGAGTCACAACTCCAGGAGGCAAAGCAGCAAGCATAAATAATATAGGCATAGTTTAAGCCCCTATCAGCCGTTGAGAGGATGAAGCGATCCCAAAAATAACACACTGCTCAACAACAGGTCCACACCATTCATAGAAAAGTCATGGAAGTGACTCAGAAGCTCCAACCAATACAGGAAGAGGCTTGCAAACTATTCATAGAGATTGAAGGTCGAGGAGGAGAACTGGAGCAAGTAGTCACTGCAGCTGAACAACGCTTGGAGGGACATGTCAACAAAGAAATAATCCAAGATTTCTCCGAACAAGAGGCCATGGCACAACAAAAGGTTGAAGCAGCTTGAGCCAAGATCGAGGCTTTCGAGGCAGAGATACCCAGACCAGAGTGACTCGGGACGAGTCACAAGTGAGTGTTGGGGGCCTGTTGGCCCTTGACCAAGTTTTGAGGATCCTTGGTCATGTTTGACCTACTTTTGGGACTTCGACAGGCTGTCAAAGGAGGAGCGCAAGTCTAAGTGGAGATCACAGCATCTCGACCCCTTTTTATGGATTTTTGGGTTTTGGGCTTATGTAACGGGTATGGGGATGTCGACCCATGGGATTACCCATGTTTAGGCTTGATTTTGTAATGTATAAATAGATGAATAGGCGATGTAAGAAGGGGGACATCTATGTGATTCTAGGTGCTAAGTGCAAGTGGTAATTTTAATTTCTTTGTGAATATTGTTTAAGACTTGCAGAGCTAAGTGCAAGTGATCGTAAGAGACTGTGGAAGGCTTTGTGTTGTAACTAAGGGAAGGAGGATCTAGTGAAGTGCATAGATCTCTTGTCCTCTACGGAGTAAGATATCAAGGATATGTGCATGTAGAATATTGACAAAAGACAATAAAGAGAAGAAGAATTGGTGGACGTAGCCCCAGGGTGGGGGTGAACCACGTATATCCTGTGTTGTGGTTGCTTTGTGTGTTTTGGTTGTTCTCTTGTTTATGTGATTAAATTCTTAGTGCACTGATGTATGTTAGATGAATCTGATATGATAGATTAGTGCTGAACAACGTGAATGAATGCTAGATATGACCTATGTCGATGTGCTTAGTGCTTTATTATATTGGATCTGTGTGAATACTACATCATTTTGTTATTAGGGTTTATTTGCACTGTAAGATAAAGGTGAATATTGATGAACTATAACTACTAAGTGCTATGTTAAAGTGTTACAATCATAGATCTGTGTCCCAGCTAAGGTTGCAAACATCAGAGTCCTGCAACCACCCCTGCCTCTACCTTGGGTGAGACTTCATTTGCATCGCAGGTGTTTCCGAAAGTGCCGGTAGTTAGGGTTGTGTAGGAGTGTTGTTGTAGCGTTAAACCCTGGGTCTGCCCCTGTGCCAACAAAGCCCTTTAAGGATGAGGTATTGTGTGATATTTCCCCCTTTAAAGTTTGTGATGTTCTTTTAGGCCAATCATATTTGTGGAAACAACATGTTGTATATGAGTCTAGACCTCATAGTGTTATTATTACTTTGGGTAGACAATTATACATGATACCAGAGGTATCTCCACCTACTGATATTTCTTTGATCTTTGTTAAGCAATGCAGGAAGGTCATTTCCTGGACCAATTAATTTGTCTTCTTCATGATTCACTCTCAAAGTGAACAAAAGGTCATAGCCACATTCATGGCCTCTACATAAGGCCTCTCCATGTAGCATAAGCAAGTGGACAAGATCATGGAAGAATACAAAGACATATTCTCCTCACCCACTGTGGTGCTGCAACACTGTCAGGTCAATCATTCAATCGATCTAACCCTCAGTACACCTCTACCCAATGAGCTAGTCTATTGCCACTCTTTGATAAAAAATGAGGAAATAAGTGACAGATCCAAGAGCTGCTTCAAAAGGGGAACATCCGACCCAATTCCTCACCCTACGGGAGCCCAATTGTACTCGTACAGAAGAAAGATGGGACTTAGAAACTTTGCATTGATTACATAGCCCTAAACAAAATCACAATCAGGAACCAATACCCAATTCCCTGAATTAACGATCTTCTTGACCAGCTCAAGGGAGATAAGTTTTTCATCAAGATTGACTTGAAGTCTGGATACCACTAGGTCCCAATAGAAGAAAATGATGTATGGAATAATTCTTTCAAGTCCAAGGAAGGTCTTTTCAAATGGATAGTCATTCCCTTTGGTTTGAAAAATGCCCCAACAACTTTCATGAGATTGATGGATGATATATTGTGACCCTTCACCAATTTTTTTGTGGTGGTATATTTGGATGACATCCTCATCTTCAACAAGAAAGGGGCACAACACATGCAACATATTTAGCATGTCCTTCACACTCTGCGACAACACAAGCTATATGCTAACTTGCAAAAATGCTCCTGCGACATGAAAAAGGTCCATTACATAGGCTACATTGTTGATGAGCATGGTGTGCATGTGAATCCAACCAAGATCCAAGTCATTCATGACTGGCCAGCCCCGACCACACTAATCTAGCTTTGAAGTTTCTTAGGACTTGCCAACTTCTACCATAGGTTTGTGTTGAGATTCTCCCATATTGCATGGGCCCTCAGCTAAGTGACCAAGGGTGGTGGAAAGGAAAATTTCATGTGGGGGAAGTCACAACAACACGCATTCGATGATTTGAAACATCGCTTGTGTTCATCTTTAGTACACTCTTACCTGATCTGCAACAACCTTTTGAGATTGAGACCGATGCTTAAGACTATGTTGTGGGTGCAGTCTTCACTGAACACATGTTAGGGACCTAACCTCCCGAACCCCTAATGTAGGTAGAATAATATATTTTCCATGTAATAAATGCCAATATTAATAAGGCCTAGTAATAAGGAAGAATAAGTCAAATGTAAGAAGACCTAATAGAAGCTTCC
>JZKD02S2190416.1:10967-22891 GCA_000966675.3 Picea glauca | reverse complement strand
AAACTTGCAAGTAAACCACCCAAAAGAAGCACAACAACTAGTAGATTAATTTGGTAGCTTTCTAGCAAATTTTGAACATCTAAAAATGAGTAAATTTGAAAGTTATGAAGTTTTTGTTGCAGCCCTAATGGTTGTAGCATAAATTTATTACAACAGCAATAAATTTTTGAAGAATCAAGACACCCTAGTGGCCATAGCTAGCTTTAAGCATATAGAAAAGATTCCAATTCAAACAATTTCAATATCTCGTGATTTTACGTATCCCAATGCAATGATTTTATTTCTCCAATGCAAGAGATTAGTGCCTTTAACTATTGGGTTGTGGATTCTTTTAAATGAAAGAGCTAGTGTGCTACTTCCTTGGGGGTGTAAGCCCTTTTACCCCCCAAGGAAAGCAAGACTAGCTAGGAAAAACCTAGGAGGGTGTAACCCCTTTTACTTCTCCTAGTATTCCTTTGTGCAACAAATTATTCCGAGACAATTATGATGGGCTTAGTAGGGTTGTATGCCCTTATACTCCCCAAAATCTTAACAAATTAACCTTGCAACCAAGAAAAGAAGCAATAACAAGAGAGATTTCTTACCTAGTCCAAGCATTAACAAGATAAACTCCTTTTAACCAAGAAAATTCCACCATAAAATCAAGAAATAACCTCCAAGAAAGATAGTGCCTTACTTCTTCATCCAATAGCCAAGACAAATCATCACAAGAGATAGTAGCAAAGAGAGATAGGTAAAATTGCCCAAATAGGGTGCAAATTTCAGCCAAGGAGTCTTTTCTCCAAGTGAGAATACTATATCAAAAATGAAATGAAATGATTCTTATTTATACAAATCCTCCTAAAAGTGTTTTTCCACTTAACTTTAGGGTAAACCACAAAGCAAGGGGTCAACAACCCTTACTTTTCCCCTTTACAATATTAAAATCCAATTTAACCCTAAAAATGCACATAAGAAGCCCTAAAGATGACGTCAACCCTCTCTAGGGTGACGTTTTGACATTTTTAGCAAGTCGTTGAACCAAGGGGATGAATTGTTGGGTCTCCAAAGGCATTTTTCCCAAGCGCTAGGGTCTTCTCTATCAAGTTGTGGCTTCTCCTCTCCCAAAATTCCAAGTGTCAATCATCAACACCTCCACCACCAAAACCCTAGCCCTAGGGTGACATCAAGCCCTCCAAGTGTGACGTTTTGGCCTCAAGAAGCAAAATGTTGGGCTAGTAGGGGCTAGGTGAGGTCCTCCATGGTGTATTCTTTTGCCTCCAAAGGCACCTTTCATCTTCCTTCTTTGCCCAAGGTGTGGGTCATGGTATCCAACATGTGGGCTTAAAGCCCCAAGGAAGCCCAATCTAGGCTTGTTCTTCCGAAACTGTCCACCAACTAGGTCCTGCAAAGACAATGAATATGCCCTCCAAGGATCTCAGGTCAAATGCATCATGATAAGTAAATCAAATCAATAAAAGAGCCACCTAAGCATGTGCATGAAAAACCACCTCATCAAACTAAACAAGTGCTCAAAGACCCTATGCAATTTTCCAAGTTTAGGTATGGGAGGGTTGACAAAGCGACCTATTGGGTGAATCATACCTTAAGTCAAGGAGTGTTTCCCAAGTGGACTCCTCTCTAAGTCATGTGGGGACGGTAACATGGATGGGGACAAGACTTTTGGGCATGGGGTTCATGACATACAAGGGATCGTAGTGTCTCATTTATGGGTGCCTTTGTAGAGGGTGTGTTGCACCTTTGTTTTCAATGCATCCTTTTTCCAAGCCCATTTATTGTTATTAATTAATTAAGGTCCAAACACTGGGTACTCCCTATGGGTTAATCGATTAGCTTGGGGGGCAATATCACAGAGTCACTTGAATCTAGAGGTACACAGAGTGCCATATGCATGGAAAGAAAGGGACACCGAATGAGTGTAAACACCTCAACAAGTGGGACATTTATAAAATGTAAATTTGTTTTTGCAGGATTTTGATTTTTTAAGAGAAACATTTCATTGTTCTCAAGACATCTTTGGGCGAGCATCTGGAAGGTTCATAATATGGTTTTATCTTTTGCCAGCAACACTGCCTTTGGGCCTTCAGTGCCTTCTTCCCATGAAATGAGGGACAATCCCTTCTTGGGTCAGTACACCCGAAAATCTCAAAAGATAAGGAGACGAGGGGATGAAGTGTGGAAAGTGGCAAGTATGATCGAGAATGGTACGATGACCTGTCAAGGGGACCTCCCAATAGAAAACCTATCCCTAAGGATGACCACTTACTAGGGCGCAATGTCAACCACCAAGGTGAAACATGGAAAAGAGCATAATTTCCAAGCAGACGTTACATAATCAAAAGCAGTTTTAAATGCAACAAACTCAAATGCCTCATATATTGAAATGAAACTCACCATAATACCTAGCTTGTACCTCATGGAGCAAGACCCAATGTCTTCCGGAAGCAAGTTGATGTGGCTGATACCCTCATGATGAACCTGAGATCTGTGGTGGTGAGGTGGGCCTCTATCTGTGCAAGTGGACACTATCATCCATATGCCTCTCGTTACTCCATGTCTGCAACCTGAGGGCCTCGAGACATCATCTCCTTAGTTATCCCTAGGAAATGGGGATAACACATCAAAAGTCATCATCCAACCTTAGGAAAAGGTTAGATCACCATCAAATCATATGTAGTACCCCCGCACCCCCTAACTCAAAATTAGGAAATAACACATCAATGAGGGTACTAACATCATCAAACACATTTGCCTCTAGGTGATGTCTAGCAAATGTAACATCATTAAGTTATATCACCTAGGAAAAACCAACAAAGGTAACATGCATCATCCCACCACAGCAACATCATAAGAGAAGGGGATGTAACAAAGTGCTAACCCCTCCAATCATCAAGTATGTCCCCCATCACACATCTAACACATGAGGACCATGTAGAACACCCCCTCCTAGTGACACCGACATCATACATCAACACACCAAGTCACTAGGAAACATCAACAACGTCATTAAACATCTACCTCCTAACACCATCATCATCTAACCCCTTTGGGGGGCTAGACACATCATCCATGAAAAAGATGTAGTACCTCCAAGATAAACAAGTATATCACAACCACATCATAATGAGATAGCATGCTCCAAGATACCAACAAATACAACCAAGGGGTGATAAAAAAGGAAAGCACATGTGAGAAGACCACCAAGTTATAAGCAAGCACAATCATCCAACCAAGGAGAAGTGAGACTCCCCCAGCCAAGGATCTCCATGAAATGATCCAATGCCATAAAGAGAAAGGGCTCCATGAAGATGTATCCCCCCAAGTTGGTCGGTCCAAAAGCTCCAAGAACCAATAGCAAATCTCCATCAATGTGATGAAAATCACAATGTGGAACCTCATACAATAGAGGTGTAACAGGGGGCATGCTGAGAAAGAGATCACTACACCTACCAATCCAAAACAATTGGTCGAGCATAATAAAAAGAAGGCCAAGGAAAAAAGATTTATTCTTGAGTTGGTGAAGGATCATTTGATCACTCACATCCCAAAGAAGAAGACAAACAAGGATATGTATGAAGCTTTGATTGCATTGTACCAAAGTGCGAACATCTCTAGGAAAATACTCTTGATAAACAATCTCTCGACCATCCATATGAGTGACACAAATTCAAAGGTTAATTACTGGGAAGGATGACAAAGTTGAGAGATCCATTGGCTTCCATATGGGAAAAAGTGGAGGATGAGGAGTTGGTACCCATTTCATTGAATGGGTTTACTTCATCCTGGAAACCCTTTGTCCAAGATATTTGTGCACGTGAGAAGCTACCATCTTTTGAGAAGCTTTGGGACAACTTTGTGTAGGAAGAGACAAGCTTAGAATCCAATTCAAAACTCAGCAAAGTGAAGTAGAAGACTTATCCCTCATCCAAAAGATGAGAGAGGGAAGCAAGAAAGGACCCAAGAAGGGTAAGAAGGAAGAAGCAAGCCAAGGTAAGAAGGATTTGAGTCATTAAAGTGTTTCAAGTGTCAACGAAAGGGGCATTATGCCAACTAATGTCTAGAGAAGAATAAAGGGAAGGCCAAGCAACAGAGACGATTCATAGGGAGTGCAGAGGTAGTAGGTAGAGTGGTTGAGCTAGCATCCAAGCTTGAGACCACCTTCTCCAGGGTCTATTGTTTATCTACCAACACTGTGTCAAGTGTTGGGTGATATGTGGACAATGGAGCATCAAGACATGACTTATGACAAGAAACTCTTCAATAGGTTTCAAGGGAAAGAGGGTGTAATGAGTATGGATTTGGGTGATGATACCAATGGATTGGGATCCATTTCCCTCCAGATTCCAACGGGTGATGTTCTTGACTTGAATGATGTTTTGTTTGTTCCTAGTTTGAAAAAGAATCTTCTTTTAGTTTCTTGTGTGATTGATTTTTAGTGTAGAGATGCATTTGAAAAACAACAATGCACTATCATCAATTGTAGTCTAGCAAGTCTTACATCTTTGGCTAGAGGTGTGTGGGATGGTGGCCTTTACAAGTTACTTATTGATCCCGTGGTTCTTGTACATGCCATCATGATGTTGGGTGAGCCTTCTAGTTTTGAAGAGGCATATACAAAGTATATATGAAAGGATGTTATGTGCTTGTCCCTCACGAACACCCACCCCAATTTTCCCTGGGGAGCCTTCTGGATCAAAGTTTTGTTCAAATTGGCTTTCTACACATAAAATATTTTGGAAACCTTATGTACACAAAGTTTCGTTCAAATTTATTTCCTACCCCTAGATTGGAGGAACTTTATTGTGTCCTTTGTCCATATCTTTGTTACTGATGCTACAAGATCTGTTATGAAGGTTTATTGGGCCTTAAAAGCCTAAAATATATCCTCCCTTGCATTTTTGTCTTAAGCACCCATGTTTTCCCTTTATCTCTAAGTCTCGAAAATATATTGGAATGGCACTAAGTAATGCACACCTTCAAAACCTAAGGTAAAATTGGCATTTGCACAAGAAAGAGATTGTGGGGGAGAGGGCCCACTAAGTGCTAAGTGCTTGTACCTTAACAAGGTTCTTGGTGCCATGATCAATCAGGATGAGCCTAGATGAAATAGATCGATGACAAAGATTGATTCATGCAAGATTGAGGAAAAAGGGAGGCTTGGGTCCCTGGCTTTCCACAAATGGCTCACTATCACCGCGATGGGATTAGATTGATGGTCCACATTTTCCATGGAACTTTGAGAGTGGTCTAAATGGGAAAGTTCCCTTTTGCCACGAACGGCTTGGGTTTAATCCACAAGATGTGATTGGACAATTGTCATTCATCAACGACATTTTGGAAGGACCACAATTTTTGGGTCCCAAATTTATTGCAAATAACCAAGAGTTGTTCCAATAGCGGTAGATCAATGACTGAGGATGACTCACACGATTTCTCAACCATTAGGAAGAGAAGATCCCTTCTTTGTTGTGAATGGTCCACATTCACCCGCCTAGGACACATGGACAACCCAAAATGCAATGGAAAGGGGTGCAACCTCTAGTGTAAAAAGTTGTGGCGCTAAAGAATATGCAATGGCCAAAGAAAAACAAGATTCTTCTACTAACCAAGGATTTTGAATCTCTTTCGCCAATCAAAGAGTGCCACATGGAAGATTTGTTTCATTAAAAGAAGTTATTATACTTTTCACCTTAATGGAAAGGTCCCTATCTTTAAATTTGCACATTCGCAAGTTTTTTGAGGGGACAAAAGCATTAAATGGGAACAAGATGTTTCTTTTGTCATTCGAAGAGTGCCTGTTGAAGAATTTGAGCTCTAGAAAAAGAAGGATTTGTGCCAGGACAACAATTTGACCATCAAAATTATCACATAGTTGTACCATTCAGTACCTCTGACTGAGATGTCGTATGGGTCCTCTTTTTAAAACCGAGCAAGTCATAAATCATCCCCTTTTCTCGAATCTCATCTTCTAAGTACACCTAGCCATGCCAAGAGCAAAAAGAGCCACATTTGGGTCTAAATCCTCCTTGGCCTAGTAGTCCAGTTATCATTCTAACGTTAGAGATACCTCAAATTCCAAGCAGGCCCCCTTTCTAGATAATTTTTCCGCGGTGTCAAGTCCCCTGATGAGATTCTCCTATGCTAAATAACTTATAGGGTGTGCTTATGGTCATGTTGTAACCAACGTAGAAGTTACTCCTTATTGGTCTTCAGGATTATCCAAGTATGTTGTGTCGGATGTGTTCTCTTTCCTACAATTTTGTTGCCCTCTATGCACTAAATTACAATCCTACTAAAAGCATTGTCATGTATTCAAATGATTCCAAGGTCATCTTCCCAGTGACTTCAAATTCTTTAGCAACCATGTTGGGGACAAGTTTTGGAGATACCACTTTGTGTCAAGAAATCGAAAGAAATAGGTATACATCCTTGGAGAAAAGTCGGAGAACCACTTTGATTAAGCAATTATGGCTCGGAGACCTCCCTCCTCCAAGCAGCCCCCCTCCATACAAATCTAACCAGTTTCCTAAGTGGATCCAGGAATCCATTTCAAACTTTTCTTTCATTTTGGGGTATCAAGATGATCAGGTATGAAGATGATCAAACAGTGGATATCCCAATCCTTTCCATCCTAGATCTTTTCCATGTCCCAAAGGATAAAGTTCCATCTTTCAAATATGCAAAGTGTATTGCTAAGCCTATGAAGGAGCAATTCGCTAATGTTGAGAGAGACAAAGCTTTTAGGTTTCCTGGATATCTAGTTTACTTGTATAATTTTTTATCTATCGACTTCCTTAGCACATTTGGGCTTAGCAAGGGTAAACAAGGAAGGAAAAGATAATTGTTGCACTAACTCATTACCTATGGTTAAAAAGGAAGCAAACATAAAGGGTTTTAGAGACTATATGAACAAGTTCATGTATGTGGTTTTTTCTATCATCAAGGGTGAAATTCCCAAAAGAATGCCCTCCGAAAGTCTTATTTATAAGTGGGACAGAGGTAAGAAGGGGAGATTGATTTTTGAGTCAAGAATTCACAGTTATAAAAATGTAATATATTGTTGTGATCTAGCCCCATACAAACTCTCAATCTTGCTAACCCCCAAAACGTTTATCTTGGAATAAATGAGACAAATGGCACAAGTTGATGAGAGGTACTTCTCAGAGTCCAAGAAGAAGGGTTATGCCACATACCCTATGTATTTTGGTGACTTTGCATCCCTTCAGCCCAAAGGTTCTCTTGAAGCATCCAAGATCATGTCTACCCTTGGCCTCCCATTGGATACATAGTGGAAATATGATCCTCATTTTGTCATTCCTAAGGCAAGAATAAATAAGACTTGTTGACCGCCTATTCAACTAGGGTGTCTACTCCATGTACCATGAAGATATGCATCATCAGATGAAAACATGTCGAAGACTAATTGATTCTATAGGGCATTTTTCGCTCCAGCACACAGTTTTGTAAGCAAGATTACTGCACCCCTACGTGGGTTAATATTGTAATAGGTCTACATGGATCATGGTTAGGTTAGTTGCCTTAGGATTTGTTCATTAGGAGAGTTCCTTTCACTGATTGTTTTTTGTCCTCGAGAGGTTAATGTGGCCTAACCAGCCGAGTTAATCTCCCTTGAGTTTTTCACTCCCACTGGCAATAAATCCTCCAAAGTGGTGAAAGGTGGTCTAATGAAGTCATTCTTAGGTAGCTAGTGTTTAGGAACGATGTAAATGACCATGTAAGACAACACGCAAAATTTCACGGAATTTCGTCGAGTTTAGCTAGGTTTATTTTAATTAATTAATTTTTCCTAAGGTTGGGAATTAAATTAATTAATTAATTATGTAATTAATGTAAAACTTAGGTCCCTGGGTTTTTGATCGGGGTATTTGTACTCAAAAAAAAGATAATGAGACCCCCTACACCCTTGGACCAAGTTTCAACTCAATCGGACAAGTTTTGTTAGGGTTTTTGTCCACTTAGGAGTTTTTTCAGAAAACAACAATTTTAATTGCTAACCTAAGACATGGGAAAATGTCAATTTTTGTAAAATTTAAGCAAATAAGGTAAAGTTAATGTGATAGTTGATGAAGAGAGACCCCACCTAACCTACCTACACCCTTCCTAACCTCTATCCACCTTTACCCACTTCATTTAGTTTTCCACTTTGGGATTTAGGTCCCTCTCTAAGGAATGTGTCCCCACTCCATCCATTGATTTGATAATTCATTTAATTATGGGTTGAGGGCCCCTCCTCATGAGGTACGCCTTTCCCCTCCACATCATCCAAGAGTGTGGAGTCCACACTCCAAGCCAACTCACCTCACATAACTCACGCATTCCTCACGTACCTCACGTTTTCCCTCTAGAACTCACACATTTCCTTTTTAAAACGTGGAAACATCAAATTTTAAATTGGATTTTGTTTTGATTTAAAGCGTGGCTCCCTTCCTCCACCTCTCACATGTCTTTTGGGCGTGTGCTCCTCACATCCCTCCACACTCCCTATCCTAACTCACGCATTGCCTCTTTCTAACTCACGCTTTCTCTTGGATAATTGGAAACATCTCTTGTGAAAGCAAGAAACATCTCCCTTAAGGCATGCGTGGGCCTCCTCTTACCCAATTCGCCTAGCTTTCCTTGCTTTCTCCCCTTCCACCCATCTCACATTCCATTTCTCCTCACCCTAAAAGCTCACGCTGTCATTGATACGTTTTCCCTTTGAGTTGTCTTTCCCTCTGGATCTTTGACAAGTGTTGAAGATCCAAAAGGGGTCTCTTGGTCTCCCAAGGCTATAAAAGAAACCTCTCACTCCCTCATTCTTTACCTTTTCATTATTGTATTGTTATGCTACTATTTTCTCACCATCCCACACTCTCTCTCTCACATTACTTTCATATTGCTTCACTGGTTTTGCTCTTGAAGAGCTTGTAGCAGCTTGGTTTCTACAACCTCTTCCCATTAGATAATAAAGGAAATAGCTTTGAAGGATTCGCGGATTTCAAAATTTGCCTAGATTCTTCATATGATCATGAGGTGATATTGCTCTTGGTTTTCAAATATTATTGTGTTATTAAATAGATTGTTAGGTAAATTAGTTTACTCTACTAGGCTTAGCAATTGTATAATTGCTAGCTTATGTGTTTAGCATTCACTAATGATAGAAACTAGGTTATGTTATCTGTGTATGCAATCATTATCTATTTCATCTCACGTTTTATTTGAGGCTTGCAGGTCATTTCAAGGAGAGCTATTGGGATAGATCCAAGCAAGGATCTACTCTTACTTCTCATTAACACTCCAAAGTTTTGTGATTATCTTTATGTTCTTTATTTTCAGATTTTAGTAGCTAACTTGCTTGGATAGGTCAATTTAATCAATATAAAATTATGTTTTCTATATGTACGAAGTTTCTGTTGAAGAACTGAAATTTCATAACCCTTTTGGAGTGTGTTGCAGCTCAAATCAGCAAGCAATAGCTTGCTGATTTTTGCAGGTTCTTACCAGGACAAGAGGGCGTGCTGCCCAAATTCAAGTACAACACACCTTTCTGGTACTCATTTTCAAGAGTGGTAACAATTCCTTCTTCTTTCTCCTTCATTCTATATCACTGTAAGCAAGCCCAAAGGAGTGTACCCAAGAGGCTTGCATTTCTCCCTTTTCAAGTTTTGCTTTCAAAGTTCTAGATTAGTTTCATTTCCGTCTTTATTTCATAGTTAACTAGATTAGTTGTGATTTCTACATGCATGCTTAACTTAAAATAATCTAAAGTAGATTACACACACATAACTAATTAGCTTAGAGCCCGTGGAGGCATTGTGGATCTTTTGCTTTCATTTTCTTTTACCTTGCATGCAATCTTTAATTTCTTAAATCTTCACCCGACACACATACATGCGTTAATTGGTAAATTAAATTTTCGATTATGTCATCTACTTTACATGCAAGCAATTGTTTCTTAAGTCTTCTATCTTATGTACATGCATGCAAGTATCGATATCTTAAGGGCTTAATCAATCATTTTACTTTCCACAAGTTGTTTACTTTGATTTATATTTCACATGCAATAATCACATTAAAGCTTTTAACTTGCAATCTTGTGGTTCAAAGGCTTCAACCTTCACATTTAGCTTCATCGATTCTTAAAATTTACATGCAATAATTCAACCACTTAAGAACTTGCAATTTCGTGGTTTAAGAGTTCACACTCATTTTCAGTACTTTGGCAACTTTATTTGAGCAAGCTACAAGCACTCAAACACACATCGCAATACTTAGTTCATAGGTCTAATAATCAATTAATTAGACTTAATAGGCCACCATAACCAACCATCTTCGCCATTTAAAACAGGGTCGAAGGAAGGCAACGGATGGTGCTAGGCCGGGGACAATCTCACGGTGCGTGGCATCCTTTCCGAGAGTACTCTGATCTTAGGGCTGACCTGCGAAGCTAGGGTGGGCCTCGTTGCCTAACTTCTTGAGCATCCAGTAGTCACTTCTTCTTGAGCATCTAGCAGTCACTTGGTAACTGGGGGAGGAAAGATTTGGGTTGACACCTAGATAGGACTAAAATAAATCGTACTTAACCACATAGTTTAATCTTGGGTCTACAACTCTAGCATTTTAATTCTCTACTTGCAAACACACGGATCTCATTGTCTTTATATTTACATGCAGGTCAATTTAGTGTTGTAGAATATTCATCTAAGTGGTTACATCTTTTAATCCTAAGCACTTTACTTTTCAAGCTTTTCATTCTATCTTGCAGTTGTGGTGTGATCTTTCAGAAAGTGCACATCCATCTGGAGGCATTCTCTTGACAGGATCTTGAGTGCTTTGCGTATTTTTGCCATTGATAAGTAGTCCAATAGAACTTTATCTATTGTGAGCGTGCTTGGCTTGATCTGAATGAGTATATTGTCTTGAATATCTTCTTTTCCTACACATTTCAAGCACTTGTTAGTATATTGTATCTATTGTATCTATCTTAGTTTAAATCTGTATATCTTAGACATTCTTTCTGTATATCTTGTATCTAGCTTAGTTTAGCTCTATATATCTAACATATTCTTTTGTATCTAGTTGTATCTATCTTGTTGTAATACTTTTAACTTGTAATTATCTTGTAACGAACATCCCCTTAACTTAGTTGACCCCTTGCCCAATCTTAGGCACTAGTCTTAGTTGTCCTAGGAAAAGGCCTGATTGTCATACATAACGGTTGCATCTTGCATTGTTGTTTGACATCATAGGCTAGATTCCCCCCTGACCTTTTAACTAATTAAAACCAACTCCTAGAACATAAACATTAATTTCATCTAGTAACTAGAGTCTACCCCCCTTGGCTTCCCTATGAGTTAGCCTAGACGGAAGAGGTCCAAGTCAAAGTGACAGCGTGGACTTTGAACCTAGGCATTGTGCCTCCGAGGACACACTAAGTGAGCAGGACTAAGCTCACGTTTGCAAGTGTGTATAAGGACGGCAACATGACCTTTGGGCCTAAAAATCATGAGTAGGCCAAATACTAAAACTTGACCAACGGGAAATCTTAGGAAGAAGTGTAGGATATGTTGAAATAATGTAACTGCAAAGTGTATTCTTATTATTATTTGATATATTATTCATTGGATCAATCCCCATTGTGGATTGATCATGTCGGCTATTGTAAAAGGACCAAATCCCCTTTTGCAGATTGGTCATAATATAATTGTAATAGGCAAAAGAAGAAGTCGGCCCCATAATATATCAAAGAGGCCCCGGAATAAAATAAAGGTGGTTATAACCACCCAGATTAAGACGTCGGCCCTGCCACTGAAGAGACACTTCACACGTGCCAGATTAGTATAAATAAGGAGGCTAGCACCTCACTTAGACACACCTCACTTGCTCATTGAGAGACAAGTTTCGGAACTGCAGTTGGAGAAGAG
>JZKD02S2190405.1:9843-23148 GCA_000966675.3 Picea glauca | reverse complement strand
TTGAAGGAGTATATTTTGAATAAATGTTTGCTCCTGTTTCCAGAATGGAAGCAATCAGAATGATATTCGCCTATGCATATTCCAAAAGAATTAGAGTATACCAGATGAATGTAAAATCAACATTTCTAAATGGAGAATTAGAAGAAGAAGTCTACATTGAACAAACAGAAGGGTTTCTACTATTAGAAAGAGAAAATTATGATTTCATATTGAAGAAATCTCTGTATGGAATAAAGCAATCCCCTAGAGCTTGGTATTAAAGATTGGACACGTACTTAGAACAACAAGGATTCAAAAAGGGCAATGCAGATAACAATCTCTACATAAAAGTGGACCGAAACAACATGCTTATCATTGAATTATTTGTGGATGGCATCATCTTTGGAAGTTATGATGAAATGTCGAGTAAGAATTTTTCCAAAGACATGCAAAATGAGTTTGAAATGTCCCTACTTGGTGAGTTGAATTACTTATTGGGACTCCATATATCTCAGCTAGATGAAGGTATTTTCATTTCCCAAACCAAGTACATCAAAGAAATGCTGAAGAAGTTTGGGATGGAAGATTGCAAACTCGTAAGTACTCCTATGGTGACTGGGTGGAAGTTGAGAAAAGATGATGAATCCAAGGAAGCATATAATATACTCTATAGATCGATTATTGGCATCCTACTTTATGTGACAACCTCAAGACCATATGTGATGCAAGTAGTTGGACAGGTTGCAATATTTCAAGTAGTACAAAACAAAACTCATATTATGGAAGTAAAGAGGATCTTTAGATATCTCAAAGGAAAACCAGAATTTGGATTGTGGTATTTGAAAAGGAATTAGCTGACTATGGTCGCTTACACATATGCAGATTGGAAAAGAAGCATTGATGATAGAAGAAGTACTAGTGGAGCAACCTTCTACTAGGATGATTTTCTGGTGTCCTGGTTAATTAAGAAGAAGTCCTTGATATCCTTGTTTACAATAGAAGCATAATATATTGACACATCAACATGTTGTACTCAAGTCCTCTAGATGAAGAAAACCTTGCAAGACATACACGTAGAATATTTCGAGCCTATTTCAATATTTTGTGACAATACCAGTGCTATAAGTATCTCCAAGAATCCAATGATTCATTCCAAGACCAAGCTATTTCCTATCAAGTTCCACTTTATACGGGAACAAGTCACAGATAAGAATATCAAGTTGGAGTACATTGGGACAAAAGAACAGATTGCAGATATATTCACCAAACCTCTCCCAACAGAGACATTTGAGTATATTCAACAAAAAATTGGAGCAGTTTATGCCCCACAATGATCTACAAGAATTTTTTCAAAGAAAATAGGGGGAGATAAATCGTCAGGGGGAGTTACCCTTTGCCATTGATTTAAAAGGGAGGGAGAAAGAAAAAAAGCAGGAGAGAAATATCAGAAGCATGAAGACAAGGAGATAAATGATCATAGGGGGAGTATGAGTGTTGCCGTTAATGCCAAAGAGGGAGATTGTTGGAAAATTGGTTGTCATTGATGTCAACCCTAGAAGAAGTCTAGAAGAATCTAGAAGTGATAAGTGTATTTGAATAAGTATCCAAAGTGGTCCCCTTATGGCATATCTTTAAGCATGGCCCCCATGGGAATACAATTTGAAGAAGTCTACAAGAAACACTGAGAATATGGTTAAGAAGACCCGAAGGCGTGGTCATGAAGCTAGAAGTTGATTGGAAGAAAAGAGTATGAAGGAAACTACAAATACATACAAAACTCTCATAGATGGATGGTCCTCATCATTTTGTTTCCAATGGTAGGTGGTAAGCCCCGTGGTTCCCCATGGTTGAGAAGTTATACTCTCTTAAAGATGAATCCCTGAAGTATGGTTAAAAATCCCCTAAACGATTGCAACACGAAGTTACAAGTCAACCCAAAAATCAATTAAAGGAGAAAAGTTATTTCTAATAAGAAGTTACAGGTTGGATCAAAGTCAAGTAAAGGAGGTACTTGAAAAAGTATAAATACCCATCAAAGATCCTCTCATTATGACCAAGCAAGTTTCATAAATAAAGTATGTGATCTCTTCGAGAAATTGAAGTAGCAAAGGAGTGTGAAGAAAGGAAGTCTCAGAGCCGCATATGTGAGAAGGGTTTTTGGTAACCCTGATTGAGCATACCCCCACGAGTTAGGTATAAGGTGTCCCACGAGTCCCCTGCAGGTTACAAAAGACACTATATTCGTTATGTTGAATTTGAGGAAGGTCTATTAGTATGTGATCTTATACACCAGGCTGATTAAAGGTACGTCTTTACGTATGTTTTGATGGTAATACCTTGAGATATTTGGTATATTCTTTGAAGCATATCTTGGAGGTCTTTGGCACATAACTAGAGACATGTCTTGGTGATTTTGGACATATGATTTGAGGGAAATCTTGAAGATCAATACTTATGCTTGTTGCACATATTAGACATTTTGGTACATGCTTGAGGTATATCTCGGATATTTTGGCACATAGTTTGTGGCTTGTCTTGGAGAGTTTGGGTTTATGCTTTGGTACATATCATGAATGTTTTGGAATATGCTTGATGCATATCATGGATGTTATGGCACATGTTTGAGGCATATATTGGATATTTTGGCACATTATTGAGGCATATTTTGGCACATGGTTTATTGTACATCATGGTGATTTTGAGCACATGATTCAGAGGATATTCATGGAGATATTGGCATGAAATTTATGTGGTTGTATCTGTTTTGATGATGATGATATATCAATATCAATGAAAACAATAGTAACTAGTTGATTTTCTTATTTATATTCAAGGGAGGAAGGAAGGGGAAAGGAAAGGGAGTTGTAGCTTCCTTCAGGTTGGTGCCCTTAAACTAGGGGGTTGGAGCCTCCTTCCAGTTGGAGTTGAAGAATCTAGGGAGTTGTAGCTTCCTTTAGGTCGAAGCCTGTAAATAAGGTGGTTGGTTCCTCCTTCCAGTTGGTGTTGGAGAATTTTGGAAAGTGGTACTTCCTATGAATGTAATCTTCTAATATATAAGAAATCATTCCATGCTTTTCTTCCATTTGGGTTTCCACATAAAATTCTTGTGTACTGTGTATTTGTGTTTATATGTTTATGGTATCTTGAATGCAATCATAAGTGATAAATTATTGATATCTTAAATTATTACATATTGTGATTAAAAGTGGTAAATGGTGCCTAACACTGATTCACCCCCCTCTTAGTATTAGTGAATATCCAACACTTTTCTATCAACATGTGGGAAGCATCTAGAGCCTTGTGTAAGGGGTATGCCTCACTTTTTTCTTGTAAATGAGTTGTTGCATGAAATATTCCATAAGTTTTGGGTTAGTTAGGGGGTGCCCTTGTTCTAGAGCCTTATTTTGACCCACATGTGTGGATTTAGTTGAATATTTTCTCATTATGAGGATGGTGACCTATATTTGAGGAGTTTGTTGTAACAACTTAATGAATTTCCCATGGTTTTGACTCGAGAACATTGTTTTACGCTCATGGTTTCATCTTAACACGTGATATGAATTCATTGTTTTATTATAGCTCATGCTTTTCATTGTATGGTATTGAGAGATTCCTCACCTATTTAAGGAGGGAACGTCTCTCATTTTTCATGGTTGGAAATCAAGTGGAAATGCTTCTTGCTACTTGATCGGGATTATTTTTGGCACGAAATGAGAGAAAATATATAATAAAGAATTGTACAAAGATGTATCATATATTCAAGAATATAAAATATATTTATCAAAGATATAACCATAAACACATAGATATATTAATACACAATTTCTATTAATGAGCGAAATGTACATGACTGTAAAAATACAAAGTGAAAGACTCATTAGAATGGTGGCAAATTATCTCTGAGAAGAGATGTGACAACTAATAAAATTTGAAAGAAGATGATTATTACAATGAGGCTCCAAAGGCCTTTTTAACATAAAGAAAATCCAAAACCCTAACCCCAGAAGATGAAAAACCAACAATTTTGTGGACCTCATTTTGGGTAGTTTGGTGTATCAACTTCCCGTGGGCGTAACTTTTCCATACAATCTTCATTTGGGGCACACGATAGTTCGTTGGAAAGGTATCTTTGAGGAGATTCATTTTGGGGGATTAATGAGAGCCTTGGGCCATCATTGAGGTGCTCTATCCCAAAAAAACTTCATTTAGGCCCTCAAAATGGCCCCGAAAGTTTAGGAACCGAAAATGCTAAAAATAGTAAATTGACAAACGACTGTTTTGAGACAATTGGAATAGGTGGGAGACCACCAATATCCACCTGGATCAATCATACTTCCTTAGGAAGAAATGGTCTCCATTGTGTTGAGTTCCCAGGGGAGAGGGGAAAGCGCTTGCTGAATCTGAACCTTTGTGAGTTGCTTGCTTTGTTGGAGAAGTTGCGTTGTTTGGTTTTTGGGAGGTTGTTGAGAACCTGATGAGATGACTATGTGTAGAAGGAATTATTGTGCTTTGCTTCAATCTTTTCGACCTGCTTCTGCTAGACATAAGGTGCTTGGACTGAGCCTACAATTGTTGCAGTGTTCTTATATTCACCTTTTGAATAGATTGTGAAGAAGTTGAATTTCGTAGTATGAGATACTACCTTGCGAAATTTTTTTAGCTGAAGAAGGCCTTATATGGACTGGAGCAAGCACCACGAGCTTGGTATTATAGACTGGACAAATTTTTACAAGACAAAGGGTTCAAGAAAGGTACTGTTGACAATAACCTTTACATTAAGTCTGAAGGTGATAATTTACTAGTTGTTTTGGTTTATGTAGATGATATTATTTTTAACTGTACTAATGAATCATCTGTCCAGTGGTTTTCTAATTCTATGAAAACATAATTTGAAATGTCCATGGTAGGAGAACTGTCATATTTTCTTGGCTTACAAGTAAAACAAAGTTTTGCAGGAATATTTATTTCTCAAGAAAAATATTTGAAAGAGATGTTGAAGAAATTTTAGATGGAAGATTCCTCTCCAGTTAGCACACCTATGGTGGTTGGTTGCAAGTTGAGTAAAGATGATATCTCACCTGATGTTGATCAAAGGACATATCGCTCTATGATAGGCAATATTCTGTACATCACAACATCCCGTCCTGATATAATGCAAGTTGTTGGAATGGTAGGTCGTTATCAATCTGCTCCTAAACAAAGTCATTTGGTAGCTGTCAAAAGGATATTTAAATACTTGAAGGGAACAATGACTTATGGTCTATGGTATTCCAGAAATCAGAATTTCCAGTTAACTGCTTATTCAGATGCAGATAGGGCAAACTGTGTTGATGAGAGAAAAAACACCAGTGGTGGAGCATTCTTTCTGGGTGACTCATCAGTTGCATGGCTTAGTAAAAAGCAAGGATGCATTTCATTATCCACTACAGAGGCAGAATACATTGCTGTTGCTACTTACTGCACACAAATTTTATGGATGATACAAACTCTTGTAGATTTGAAGGTAACTTACACTGATCCCATTCCAATTCAATGTGATAACACCAGTGCCATTAGTGTCTCCAAGAATCCTGTTCTTCATTCCAAGACTAAGAATATTCCAATAAAGTACCATTTTCTCAGAGAACAAGTTACAAACAAAGTTGTTCAACTGAATTATATACCTTCTACAGAACAGATTGCAGATATATTTACAAAACCATTAGCAACAACCCATTTTGGATATATTCGTCAAAAGTTGGGGGTTATAATTTCTTGTGTCTAATATTTCACCTGGTCAGGGGGAGTACTTATTGAATATCTGGTGTATTTCCAAGATGCTCATAGTTGACAGGGGGAGTATGTTTTGCAACAGCTCAGGGGGAGCATGTTTCTTCTTTGACATTGATGTCAAAGGGGGAGAAAACAGTCCCAGAGGAGAGTCTGAATGCATGTGGGTGCTTGTGTTTCCATCAATGCCAAAGGGGGATAATGTTGGCAAATATTTAACAGACAATGCATGCTTGTATACTTGTCATTGATGGAAAGTACAACAATGAATATGGCATGAGTTCAGAAAGTATGTAATAGATGGGCATTATGAGAAGACGTTGCAGAGAAGATTCGAATAAGATCAGAAGAGATAGTGCAAAGGATTGTTGGCAGATCATCGATGGAAAGATCAGAGTAAGCAGAACAAAGTAAGCTCAGGAGGAGAAGCATCATTTCTGATCGTTGGATCCCATTTACAATTCCCAATGATCGTCAGATCAAGTGTTGATCGAGACTGTTGATCCCACGCCATTTCGGAGTTTCACGAATCGTGACTTGGAGAGGCAAGAAACATAACCATCGAAATCGCGAGATGCAAAATCACGATTTAATCATAGCCGTCAGATCAAGGTGTGATCTGGACCGTTGATCCGACTTCATTTCGGAGTTTCGCGACTTGCGACTTGGAGAGGCAAGAAACATAACCATCGAAATCACGATATGCGAAATCACGATTTAATCGCAGCCGTCAGATCAAGGTGTGTTATGGACCGTTGCTCCGACTTCATTTCAGAGTTTCATGACTCGTGAATTGGAGAGGAAAGAAACATAACCATTGAAATCATGATATGCAAAATCACGATTTAATCGCAGCCGTCAAATCAAGGTGTGATCTAGACCATTGATCCGACTTCATTTCGGAGTTTCGTGACTCACGACTTGGAGAGGAAAGAAACATAACCGCCGAAATCGCGAGATGCGAAGTCATGATATGATCTGAGCCATTGAATTAAGATCAGATTTGGACCGTCGAATCATAAGACAAGTCGCTGACTTGGAGTCAACGGAGCATGGTGTGGAAAATCGCGAGATGCGAGATCACGATAAGATCTGGACCATCGTATCCATGGAGATTTCAAACATCGATCAGACTTAATGAAGTTTATAAACTCACGAAATATGAAGCACCTTTTGGCACAACCCATGGTCACCACCGATGGTCATGAGAAGGGAAGGAGTCAGTTTAGATAAGCTCCATTTCGGGGTTTCGGGGATCGTGACTTGGAGAGTCGAGATGCCTCATCTCCAGATTCATGAAATGCGAATTTACGAAAATCACTTTATGCATAAGCACTTGGTCATGGCCTTGGTCATATAGAGGAAGGAGCTAGCACAGAAAAGCTCTGTATCGGAGTTTCAGAGATCGCAATATGAAGTGTCGAGACACTTGCCCACAGGAATGCTGAAATGACGAAACCCGATTTAAAGGCAAGATTAATAAAGTTCATCCAACAGAGTAGATAAGCTTGAATATGATTGGAGGGCTACTATTCTCTCTCACAGTTAATTCATCGGTTATGAATCAGTTAGCAAAACCGATTCATGACTCCTGATCGGTTGGCGTTTCAGTTGCTTAGACGGTTTTTCTTTTGCCTCAGAAGATTCGAAGGGTAACTATTGTGGGTGTGGTGTATAAAAGAAAAAGATACAGACTGTACATGGTTGATTGTTCTGGAGGAAAAATGAATTAAACTATAAGAAAGGGAAAATCACAGGATGCGCAGTGTGAGACTGAAAATATGCGCAGTCTGAGATAAAGCTCAGAGAAGAGTAACAGATGAGGAAAAGACTTGAAGCAGAGAAGAATGACAGAACAAGTTAAAGTAGAGAAGAATTGCAGAACAGTTAGAAGAAGACCAGATTTACAGAACAAAGAAGAAGTGGTAAGAATCGATTTATCTGTATAGTTGGTTGTTTAATTATTCATTAATATTCCAGGGTGGTTGGGAGGTGCTAGGGAGGACTGTTTTCCTCAGAGGTTCAAGTGGGAGCTTGAACACAGGGAGTTGTAGCTTCTATTTGGTTGCATCCAGAGAAACCAGGGTGGCAGGGTGGTGCAAGGGAGAACAAGTGTTCTCTGTTATACAGGTTGGAGCCTGTGTAATTGGAAGTTGGTGCTTCCATCCAGTTGGTACTGGAAAATTAAGGGAGTTGGTGCTTCCTTCTAGTGGGTGCTAGAGAAACAAGAGAGTTAGTGCTCTCAAACAAGTTGCAACTTGTAAAATAGAGGTAGCAGCCTCACATTGAGTTGGTGCTCAATTATAGATGATGTACAAAACTTAAAAGATTGCCTATCATTTCGAAGAAGAAGAGGTTTTCTCCCTTTATGGGTTTCCTCGTGAAAAATCTGTCTCTGTGTATACCTTATGTGTGACTGATGCTCATTACTGTTATTGTCCATATGTTGTATAATGTTGATGATCACTTGAAGAAAATTTAAGAATGGTTTAATAGATTTAATATTGTTTAAGCATAGAAACAACTGATTCAGCCCCCCCCCTTTCAGTTGTCTTAGTAATTTCAACACCTCTGTCACATGAGAGCTTGCTCAAGAAACAAATTAATAGAATCTTCTGCTACATCATTTTTCTTTTCTTCCCCCATGGAGGGTTTCTTGGGCGTGCGAGAGCAATTTTCCTCAAGAGAGACAAGCTCGAGACCCAACTTTCTATACTCAAACCTTGTCGAGGACATGCACTAAAACAAAATGATCAAGAGAAGCTTGCTCTGATACCACTGATCCAGATTATTTTCGAAACGAAATGAGAGTGAATATATAATAAAGAATTGTACAGAGATATATCATATATCCAATAATATAACAGATATTTATCAGAGATATAACAATAAATACAAAGATACAATAATCCACAATTTCCATTAATGAGCAAAATTTACAAGACTGTAAAAATACATAGTGAAAGACTCGCTAGAATAGTGGTAGCTTATCTCTAAGAAGAGATGTGTCAGATACTCATATTAGCAAGAATATTATTATTACAATGAGGCTCCAAATACATTTTTAACATAAAAATAATCCAAAACCCTAACCCCATAAGATGAAAATCCAACAGTTTTGTGGACCCCCTTTTGGGTAGTTTGGTGTATCAACTTCCGAGGGGCATAACTTTGCCATACGATCTTCGTTTGGGGTGTACAATAGCTCGTTGGAAAGGTATCATTGAGGATATTTATTTTGGGGGATCAATGAGAGAATTTTCCTATCATCGAGGTTCTCGATCCCCCAAAAAATTCATTTAGGCCCTCAAAATGGCCCCGGATGTTTAGTAACCGAAAAATGCTAAAAATAGTAAATATCCAAATGATTGTTTTGAGCCAGTTGGAATAGGTGTGAGACCACCGATATCCACCTGAATCAATCCTCCCTCCTTAGGAAGCAATGGTCTCCATTGCATTGAGTTCTCTCATGTACCAATCTAGTGCGCGGTCTCTTAGCATGATGGATAACTGCACAAGTTTAGTGTCCTCATCTATGGTCTGTTTTGCTTCCCAGATATTTTCATAGATGAACAAGTGCTTCTCAAGGTCCTCCAATGCCTCTCCCTTGAATTCTGGTAACCTGATGGTGGGATCATGTCCTGCCATCCTGAATGTTGAACTACTACCTCTGCGTAGTGTAGATCCTTGACTAATTCTTCCTGAACTGGATCCCCCAGTCATTTCTCCCTATGTATATGTACTTCCTGTTGCGTTTCTTCCACTAAAATTTAGTTGTCTAAACAATGGTGTTCTTTCTGGTGTATTAGTCACACATGGGTTTATGGGTTCCACATTGACATTGATATGGATAGGATTTTTGCCTCCGGTTTCTTCTCTTGGACCTCTTGTCTTCCTTTCATATGCCACACACAATATTTCCTCAATATGATCCACATCTCGGAGATCCTCTACCTCTTCTTCATCACTTTCCAAGCCTTCCCTCACAGCTATGGATCTCTTCTTATTGTTTATCTTATATTGGTAGGGTGCACCACTATGCGTTCTTCCAACTGGTGCCATGATCTGTCTGATTTGGTCTTCCTCCATCATGATTGGATCCAAGGCCTCCTCCTTCTTTCCTTTATCCATCTCTTCCTCCATTTCTCCGTCTCTTGTCAGTGCTTCCCCCCTTCCTCCATGCACACAGGGAAGTTTATCTGTCTGAGGCCATTGTCATTACACCTTTTTTATACAATAACATATTGATGGAAGTGTACAATGATATGATATACCTACCTTGAGGTCCCTTCAAGAAATATTTCTTTGCTGCGTTGTAAGACCTCTCAGTATTTACTGCAAATTCTATGATAAATCCTGCAACAATGTTGTCTAACTAGAAATCTACTACACGTGTAAACTTATTGTCAACTTGTTGTAACTGTGCGATCTCAACAAGTTTCCATTTTAGCTGTATGATCCGATTTGTAGGGTGGTTGTCTTTCAACCTAAATATCCACTCCTGCAACACATGTGAGAAATCACAAAAAAATACTTCATGCAAGTCACTGAATACTCAAATTTTGTCCAGATATTTGCGTGGTGTTAACTTCGGGTTTCTGTTATCTTTTTGTGCAAATTCCATCTCCTTTGTTTTCAACCAACTCTCAACCTCTTCCTTCATTGGGTTCCACGGTCTCAACATCCCCTTTTATATTCTCATTATTTTAACATTGTGTCATCAGATCTTCACGACTCTTCAACAGATCTCCTTCACTCAATCCCTTTCTGTTCCAACCGGAAACAAAACCATTTGTTGGTTATTACTTTATATACTATGATCTTACTTTAATTTCATAAGTTGACCCAGGTTCAGATTTGAAAAAGCTTCCAACAAAATCCCTCTAAAACTATCGGTCCTCCTGGTAAACCAGAAGGAAACGTAGCGCACAAGATGTACTGCGCAGTCTCACCTGAGATAGTCTTATGGGTGGTTGTAACACTTAGATGCTTGCAACCTAGGAATGAATGGGGATCTACGATTAAACTCGGTGACCTTTTATCATTCACTAGTTCATACATCTATATTTATTACATTGTCATTCTTACTCATGCATGTAAAATATCAGATCTAACTAATTCCTTCATTCATTTATGTAACATCTAATCATCAACATCAAAGAAGATACATATCATTTAGTCACACATCGTAGGGTCTACCGTGGTTCACCCCTCCTAGGCTACGTCCATAAAGATTTGACTATTCTGCTCTTTTATTATCTTTGATTCAAACCTATAACGCCACGCACATTACAACTCTTCCTCAAAATAGGTCAAGATCGTACAATGAGGCGGACTAGATCGCACCAATCTCCTGAACATGCGATCTAACCCTCAAGATCTACCTTAATCCCTCTTCCCAACTCAACAACTTACAAAATTAGATCGGAATTACAGTCACATTAAGTAATAACAACTACTAACAATGTTCGAACACGCTAGAATCCAACTAACTCTGAGCCCCTTACCTAGACCTCCTAGGTACCTATTTATACATATTTTTGGCTTACCAACCATTACATTCTCTTACCAAAACCCTAACCCTATCCTATATAGGTCTTCTTGCATGTGTGCCTCGCATGCATTCCTCTTCTGCATGCACGCCTATTTTACACGTGTTGATCCTTCTGCATGCACATTCTCTTCCCACGTCATGCCTTTCCCTCAAAGATGGCCTGTGCCCAACACACACCCCATTGCCGGTGTTCTACACTTTGAGACCTTTCCAACGAATCATATTTTGCCTCAATCAAAGTTCGTATGCAAGGGTTGTGCCTCCCACAAGTTGACCTATCGTGTTGACCACCATGGTACGAGAGGATGCCACATGAGCCCCCATTACTCATGCATATGGTGCTAGCCACGTGAAGGATTTCAAAAAGATTCTATAATGTTCAAAACCCTACCACAATTGAGGGTTGAGAAAGTAAAAAAACTACCCCTAGATGACTATTGGGCTATTTTAAATATCGGGCCACTAGGAGGACAAGGGGTTCCATTCTATGTTATTGTATTTTATTCCATAGTAAAGCAGAACAATTGAGAGTGGGAAATTAGAGAGCATAACCGAGGGAGTTATTATTATGTAGTAGGATAACATGACACAGGTCTCAGGTAACTCCATAGAGAGTGCCTTCTCCTTTGTACTTGCATCATATTCCATACTAGAGAAAAGAGAGTAGAGCAATCTCACCTTCTAGCTAGGTTTTCTCTCGTAATGGTTTCCCAGAGAAAATCTTTGTGTTATTTTGTGGATGTTGTGTGATTGTATTTTACTGTTCTCTATTTTCTGCATTTGATCTATTTCATGCATAAGCATAAAATTAGTAACTATATACTCTGGAATCTAAAGGAATTTAACCCTCATAGTGTAGATTTCAGTTTTATTTATCAAATATGTTGGGATGAACTGTTCTTGTGGAATATCCACAACAATCTACATATTAACTAGTAAAAAACCCTAACTTCCATAGCTTGTAACTTGAAAATTATAGCAAATCAAAATATGAAATTTTTACCATAGGTTCTAAGGTATGTCTCCTTAGGCTCGTTAAAATTTCACTATCTGATATGTCCTAGATTTGTTTTTAATATTGTTCTACCAAGAGCACCCGTTTGAGACTAGTTTAGGACTAGTAAAAAATCCTAATTTTCACAGCCCATATTTCCAAAAGTATAGTGAACCAAAACTTGGAATTTTTATTACAAGTACTATCCTATGTCTCTGTAGGCTCCCAAAAATTTCACTATTTGAAACTTTAAAAAAAAATTAGGGCGAAAATTCCAAGATGACTCCTTTGAAAGAGACAAACCCAATGATTGTATACTCTAAAACCAAATGTTATGTATCGAGTGATTAAGACATGATAATAACCTAGAGTACACAACATGTACACCAAATGTGAGTGTGGATCACAACTCCAAGATATACAAGAGACATTAGTTACACAATAACTCCTTAAATAATATGAGAACCTCGTCCATATACCCCAATACATTCATAGATCCAAATCACATGTTCTTCAGTAATGACAACATGATCTCTATATATACCTATTCACATGTTGCACATGTGGCCTCTTTGTTGGGCCAACCACTATTACATATACATTTAACCCTATATGTGCCCCCCTTAGGGACATATATATATTGTGTGATGTAAACCCTAGAGTAAGAACATGGAGCACTAGACAAGTAGAGGAATTTTAGAGCTTGCTGTGATGCCTAGCTTGAAAATAATTGGAAATTAGGTTGATGTACAATTTATATTCCATTGTAACATTGTTTAAAGGTCTTGGTGCTTATATTATGCAAGAGAAAAATACCTAAGTTTGTGGGATGGAACCCTTAGGATGGACAAATCACATTGAAATTAATAAAGTTACCAACTTGACAAGAACCCTCTAGAGTTCTCATTTTCTTGGAGGTCATATATAGTGGTTGTTTTTACCCTCATTTCAAAACATAGTGTTGTTGGTGACACCTTTTTTTGTGGAGATGTTAAAATTACAACCTTTC
>JZKD02S2190394.1:21829-40862 GCA_000966675.3 Picea glauca | reverse complement strand
GTAAAATAATTTTATCCTATAGAATTTTGGCGAATCATTTTTAAAATAGCGAATCTCATTTTTGGAAAAACCATGGAAAATTAGCCCATGAGTGAAATTTAGCCCCTAAAATCATTTATGGATGTGATGTAGGTTGTATCCCTTGATTTGTTGGATAATAATAAATGAAGGGACTGGAAAGTTTCTCTAGTGGACGTAGCCCACACTGGGTGAACCACGTATATCTCTCTCTCTATTGTATTGTGTATCTTTTGTGTTTTATTTCTGCATTTGTTTTATTTTATTACTACATGATCCTTTTTTTCTAACAAATGGTATCGAAGCGAAAGGTAACTCGCAGGAAAAGAGGGTTCCTAGTTTGAGTGGGAGCAATGGAGGAAGATGAAAGTTTAGGGTCGAGAAATTTAACGGCCAAAACTACCAGTTATGGAAGATGCAGATGGAAGATTATTTATATCAAAAGGATCTATTCCTACCATTGGGTGGAATAGAAAAGAATATGACGACCATGAAGGAAAAGGAGTGGGAGGTTCTTCATAGAAAGGCACTAGGAACGATACGACTGAGCCTCACAGCATCGACACTTTTCAATATTTCGAAAGAAATGATAATCAAGGAGCAAATGGATGCATTGGATAAACTGTACGAAAAACCATCGACATCCAACAAGGTATTTGTAATGGAGAGATTATTTTATATGAATATTTCAGAAGGTGGGTCTGTTGAATATCATTTAAATGGATTTAATACGGTTACTAATCAACTAAGTTATGTAAAAGTGGACTTTGATGATGAGGTCATAGCTCTTCTAATCTTATGCTCATTGCCAGAAAGCTAGAATGACTTCGTCATGGCTATAAGTAACTCTGTCTCTAGTTCAAACACTTTAAAATTTGATGATGTTGTTGGTGTTATCCTTAGCAAGGAAATGTGATAGAAAAACACAATTGAGACATCTAGTAATGCGTTAAACATCGAGAATAGGGGAATACAAAAAGATAGAGGAAAAGGCTCATGGAACCGCAGGAATTCTAGGAAGGGAAGATCCAAATACACACTGAGAAAGACATAGTGCTATAATTGTGGGAAGAAAGGACATCTAAAGAAAGATTGCAGAGATCCAAAGAAACAAAGAGATGGACAGCAAGGGAAGTATCAGGAAGCAAAATAACATGTGATGTGTTACAAGATTCTTTGATTCCTTCTGTAGATGATATTTGTAAGTATTGGGTAGTAGATTTAGGGGCTGCATTTCATGCCACACCCCATAGGAAACTTTTTCTATATTATGTTCAAGGTGATTTTGGATAGGTTCATTTGGGTGATGGCGCACCATGCAAAATAGTCGGAATGGGAAAGGTAAAAATAAAGAAAAGGAATGGAAACCAGTGGTTGTTTAAAGAGGTACTACATGTTCCATATCTAAGGAAAAATCTAATTTCAACAGGGTAGATGGCAAGTGAAGGTTGTATATCCATATTTATATTTAATGTGTGGAAGGTCACCAAAGGATCACTAGTGATAGAAAAATGAAATAAGGTAGGTACATTGTATTTACTTTCTAGTAATATTGACTCTTCTATATCTTTAGCTTCTACAAGAGTGGATACAACACTGTGAAATCATAGGATTCAACACATGAGTGAGAAGGGGATGCAAATACTTCACAAAATAAATCTATTTCGAGATCTTAAGCAAATTGATTTGGATTTCTATGAGCATTGTGTTTATCGAAAACAAAACATAGTCATATTTCTCAGAGTAAAAAAATAAAATAAGAGTGAAAGGTTAAAGCTTGTTCTTATAGATCTATGGGGACCAACTCAGGTATCAGATCTTGGTGGCTCTCGTTATTATGTTACTTTTATTGATAATTCAACTAGAAAAACTTGGGTTTATTACATTCGAAAAAAATATGATGTTTTTTATTCTTTTAAGAAATGGAAATCTTTGGTTGAGAATGAGACAGGAAAAAGGTTGAAGTGTCTCAAATAAGAAAATGGAGTTGAATGTTGTAGAAATGAGTTTGATGATTATTGTTCATACGATGGTATTCGTAGAGAGAAAACAGTTCCAGGAACACCACAAGAAAATGGTGTGTCAGAAAGGATGAGCAAGACAATCATGGAGCATGCAAGGAGTATGAGATTGCATGCTGTGTTTCCTTTATAGTTCTGGGAAGATGTTGTAGATATTGTTGTTTACTTAATAAAGAGAGGACCTTCAATCTATTTGAATGGTGGAATTCTAGGGGAGGCATGGGAAGGTAAAAAGGTAAACTATTATTTTTTGAAGACTTTCGGTTGTGAAGCATTTGTCCATATCGATAAAGAAAATAGAATAAAGATTGAGGCAAAATCCAAGAAGTGTATATTTATTGGATACAGTGTTAATGATTTTGGTTATCGCTTACGGGATTATGAAAATCAAAAAATAATTAGGAGTAGAGATGTCATATTTAGTGAGAAGTTCATGTAGAAATATCGGTTGTAGGGAAAGATACAAGAAAAATAAAAAACATAATACATAGTGTTTGATGATATCACTGAAAACGAAATTCCAAAGGTGCCAGAAAATAAAAATGTACAACAACAGGAGCACCATGTACCTCAAAATACTGCAAGTGTTGTTAGAATATCTACCAGGTTAAGTAGACCCCCTGAACGATACTCTCCTTTATTGTATTATTTATTGTTGATTGATTTTGGTGAACTAGAATGTTATGAAGAGGCAATGCAGGTAGACACTAAAAAGAAGTGGGAGAAAGGCATGAAAGAGGAAATGGATTCCTTGGTAATTAACCAGACTTGGGACTTGGTCCAGTTGCCTACAAGAAAAAGAGTATTTTAGAATAAATGGTTTTACAAGTTGAAGGAAGAAGATGGAGAAAAAAGTGGTACAAGGCTAGACTTGTTGTAAATGCGTTTGCACAAAATAAAGGTATATATTTTGATGAAATATTTTCTCTTGTTGTTAAATTGACTTCAATTAGGACTATTTTAAGTCTTGTGGCAATAGAATATTTTCATCTTGAACAGTTAGATGTAAAAAAAAATCTCTCCATGGGGATGGGGCATGATTTTCAGGATGGGAATTTATTTTAAAATGTAGAAACCTTAGTGAATCTTACTAATCCTTCATATGCCAACTATAAAATGTTTGGCGATATTTTTGTAAAAATATTCAAATTTCTAAGGATTTTATATAGTTTGTATAAATTTTTGGCGATTTTTAAGGTAAAATAAGTTTATCCTTTAGAATTTTGGCAAATCGTTTTTAGAATATAGCTAATCATTTTTTGGGAAAAATTAAGGGAAATTATCCCATGAACGAAATTTAGACCCTAAAATCATCCTTGATGAGGATTTGGAGGAAGAGATTTATATGCAACAACCACAATGGTACTAGGTCAAAGGGAAGGAAAATTTGGTATGCAGGTTGAAGAAGAGCTTGCATGGCCTAAAACAAGCTCCAAGGAAGTGGTATTTTAAGTTTTATAGGTTTATGACAAAACACGGTTATAGTATATGTCATTCTGATAACTGTGTTTATTTTAAAAGGCTAGAAAATGGAAGCTATATTATCTTTCTATTGTATGTCAATGACATGCTTGTTACAGGGTCTAATATGCAGTGTATAAATGTACTCAAGAAGAAATTATCTAATTCATTTGCGATGAAGGATTTGGGTCCTGGAAATAAAATCCTTGGTATGAGAATAACAAGAGACAGGAAAAATCACAAATTGACATTGTCTCAGGGTGAGTACATAGAGAAGGTGTTGGAGAGGTTTAGAATGTAGAATGAAAAACTAGTTAGTAGACCTTTGGCCAAGCATTTCAAATTAACAAAGGAAATGCATCCCAAGACATAGGAGGAGATATAATACATGTCCAGGGTCCCTTATTTATCAATAGTTGGCAGCATGATGTATGCGATGGTTTGCACAAGACCAAATATTTCACATGCACTGGGAGTTGTAAGAAGGTATATGAACAATACAGGTAAAGAACATTGTGAGGCACTAAAGAGTATTCTCAGGTATTTGAGAGGTACTTTTACTCATGCATTATGTTTAGGAGGTTCAGACACTGTTCTATAGGGATATGTTGATGCATATATGGCAGGTGATAAATATAGCAAGATGAGCACCACAGGGTATGTTTTTACTCTAGGTGGAACAACAGTAAGTTGGATTTCGAAACTGCAAAGGTTGTTGTTCTTTCAACAATAGAAGAAGAGTATGTTACTGCTATAGAGGCTAGTAAAGAAATAAATTGGTTACAAAGGTTTATGGAGGAATGGGAAAGAAGCAAGATAATAGTAGGTTGTACTATGACAGTGAGAGTGTCATTCATCTTGAAAAGTACTCAGCCTTCCATTTGAAGACTAAGCATATACATCTCATGTATCATTTCATACGATCCATATTAGAAGATGGACAATTGAAGATGGAAAAGATACATACTAGCGAGAATCTTGCAGACATGTTAAGTAAGGGAGTAACTAGGGAGAATATGAGTTCCTGCTAAGTTTCAGTTGGTCTTCAAGAATGCAGGTGAAGATGAGAAATTTTTCCAGGTCCAAGAAGGATCATAGTCCAAAAAATACAACAACGGTGGAGTTATTCAGATCAATCTCCAAGTGGGAGATTGTTGGTTTGTAACATCCTTCTCTAGCGCACTGAGCGAACTTATTCTTTGAGGAAAATTGCTCGCAAGTGATCCACATTATTATTCTATTAAATTTTTTTATTTTGATTATGAGGTGTTATGAGTTGATGACATGTTGTTTTAACGCTTTGACATAGACAAGTGCTATTGACTCGGTTTTACTGAGTGTGTAGTATTATGGACCTAGAGGATGACAAGGCATCGATGGAACCCCTTGGACTCCGGATCAAGTCAGGGAGTGATACCATTGGGGTTTGATTGTTTTACTATGATATTAGTGCATCTGATTAGATGATATGATATGGATATATTCTGACATGATTTGTTGATGATGCAGGGTAATGATAGCTTGCCGACCAGACTCACATATCGAGTAAAGGGGTCACATACGACTACCAGAGATGTTGAGGGAGAGGTGTGGATAGCAGCCCTACCACAACTTACTAGCACTCCCACTATGGCTCAAGCTGTAGGTTAACAATTACCTAGTTCGAGAGGACCCACGATGCTGTGAGGGAAGACTGTGACAGTCGCTCACGATGATTCTAAGCGGTGCACAATAAGGCGGGGGCCTTATTCCTTAGAAGCCCTTAGTCTACCAAAAGCTCACTTGGCAGAGTGTTGACTCCAGGGGTTATTGATGTCTACCAAATCAGTCAAGAGGCGAGTGAAACCCTTGGAAAATTTTTGAGAATATGCATTTTAAAGATTAAACATAATATGCCCCATTTCATTCTTTCTAATTTGATTACATATATATACATTCTCATTCTTATCATTTTCATTCCATTCTTATTAATTTGATTACATATCCATACATTCATTCTCATTCTCATCATTTTCAAATTTAAATAACTCCCGATAACTCTCCACAATACAACCACAAATTATGTTTAAAATCCTTTGTATGAGAATAACAAGAGACAAGAAAAATAAAAATTTGACATTGTCTCAGGGTGAGTACATAGAGAAGGTGTTGGAGAATAACAAGAGAATAAAAAGAGACATCGTCAATGAATACTTGGACAAGTTTTTCCAAGTATTCATTGACGATATTTTGATCTACTCTCGGATGACGGAGGAGCATGACGAGCACTTGCGCTTGGTACTGCAGTGTCTACGAGAGCACAATTGTATGTGAAGTTGTCCTAATGTTGATTTTATCAAACAAAGATTCACTACTTAGGGCATTTCATCTCTGGCGAAGGCATCGAAATTATGTTTAATCTTTAAAATGCATATTCTCGAAATTTTTCTCGAACCTATTAGCCATCTACCTCTGTGGTTGTCCTTGCCTGATTGTTGACTTGTGTCTTCCAGTACGACCTCTGCGTATGGATTATCTCCCTTCCTTGATGTTTGTTTTCCATGCCTTGACTGATAGAATCCCTGTGATCCTTTCAATGACATTTCCCATTGGATCCCGGCTTGCTCTTATTGTTGTTTGTGTTTTATCTTTCGCATCTGCATTATTACACTACCCCAACGTGTGTTCGGTTTATGGACTGCCTGGGCTTTATGATCCATGGGTAATCATTCCTCATTGTTAATAGATAATCATTTTCAATTCTTAATATATATTTGTTTTTCGTTTCCTTATGGATAATGGTTTTTACACTTCTTAACAGATAATTGTTTCTCCTTCCTTTAGAGATAATCATTGCTTTCATTCTTTAATTCCCATGATAGACAATGCTCAGTTTTAAATAGTTTCCTTACTGTTGATCGTTTTTCACTAAGGAGTAAGAATCATTGCTTAACGACTGTGCCTTAATTACCTGGGCTTAGTTGGTGCTTACCGAGGTTAGATTAATTACTAATGACGATGAATATATTCCTTTGGGTGCGTTTTGTACTGCGTTTGTCTAATTATTATTGACAGCTATGTAAGTTCCTTTCTCGTGTGGTGGTGCTGCGTTTTGCCTAAGTATTTAATAACAACAATGTAAATTTTGTTTTTGGTGTGATTGTACAACGAAATTTGCCTGGGTTATGTTGTCGACTGTGAACCCTTAAACAAATTAGTTGCCCCATTCCCTTGAAACAAAATGTTTTTTTCCCCTATAATCTGTTTTGCAATTTCACCCCCTTTTTCCCTGTAATTTGTTGAATGAACATCCAGTCATCCAAAATGATTTTACATCGCCATAAAAAGAAGAATTTAAAATTAGTGCAGCCAAGTTTCATGACGTTTGGAACTAGATAATGAAACTTGTGACCGCCAATGAGAAAGGATAGTGGTTGTAATGTCTTAAGAAGAACCTTTGCCTCAAATTGCAGGTTAAAAACATATTTCTGAGCGTGTGTTTTGAAGTTGTTTTCTTTGAGCTAGCATAGTTTTGAAGCCGTCTGTAACCTATCACCCAAAATATGAAAAATTTATCTTAAAAGACGAAGGCCGATGCAGAACGTTCGTTTCCCTTTTGCTAAAGTTATACTTCGACGTTGTTTAATAATTTTTATCTTTTTACAAAATGTTCTCGCATTTTTTTTTACATTTTTTTCAAAACGTTGTCGATAGAATTTTTAGCCCATCTCATAGACTTTTCCCCAATCCATTGTTTAATGGATTACTGATCCTATCAGTTGAACGTGGTTCTATTTCAACAAGATACTGTGAAATCACTATCTATTTTGAACGATTCAATCTTCTAATCCGTTGGTAGATGTGTTGTAAAATATTGGGGTGTCCTTCTACAAGTTTGATTACAGTCCTAATACCATTCAATCAAGCTTCTAAAGACTGGTATATCACAACATAAATTTACTACACATATCATGTCACAGGGAGATTCAATTATAGGGATCTCTTTATCTTATTATGTATCCAATCAATTATTGTGGAATCAATTTTCGTACGGCTGATATCGTCAACGCATAAGTTTGCTATAATATTTTTGGATTAACATCAATCAAATCGTCCATGTCACACTAGTGTGAATCCTTATATTCTACCGTCTAAGTCCAAAAATCACTGACATCTAATAGATATTCTCTAATGTCGATAATTAGCTAATTGGGTAATCTTTGCAGTGTGTTTTGTTTTCTCTACAGTCAAATAATATGTTTAGGTTCCAATACCAATAAAGTTTATATCATAGTTATGAAATTCGAATGGAGATTCGGATTCAGATTCGAATTAGATACGATATAAATTTGGATTCAAAATTCAGAAATTTTTTGAGAATATGCATTTTAAAGATTAAACATAATATGCCCCATTTCATTCTTTTTAATTTGATTACATATCTATACATTCTCATTCTTATCATTTTCATTCCATTCTTATTAATTTGATTACATATCCATACATTCATTCTCATTCTCATCATTTTCATGGTCATTTATTTTCAAATTTAAATAACTCCCGATAACTCTCCACACTACAATCACAAATTTAAATAACTCCCGATAACTCCGGACAATACAACCACCCAGGAGAGGTAAACCTATGTTGGGCATTATCTTTTGTAGCATGTTGGTGCTTGGGGCATAATGCTTTCATGCGTTCGGTTGACCACCTTAGAGGATCTAGTTACTGGTTTTCGAGGTCATTGTGTCGGGGAAACATATGACGTCCTTTAGCTGGTAGGCTCTGTCGTGTTGCGTCTGGCGGGTAGGCATTCCATATATTGATTTACACATCTATCGCCTGGTCACCCTGGTGCTAGTGTGTGGAGTCGTAGTTGTCTATTGCTTGATTTGCATGCATGTGTTCATAGTCAAGTTGAGTGGTTCAAACGTTGTCATCATTTCCTTCTTGCCTAACCAAGAAAAAAATAAAAATATAAAAAAAATTTGCTTTCTGCTTTTCTTATAGTCATAATGACGGGGTTGTTACATATGGTATCAGAGTGGGTTCAACCCTGAGACTGTCGATCGCCAGGATTTCCAGTGCAGTCAACCTGTGAGTATTAACCCTTGTGATAAGTAAAAACTTTAAGGTGTCCTCATGGAGATCGCATTTAGAGGGCACCCCTGAGGGTCCACAACGCACAACAACTAGTACCGATAACATCCTCGTAGATCTCAAGAGAGATGATTTCTAGCATCCATGAGTGTCCTAGATGATGGTGTCGTTGAATTGTAGTGGTAGAGCAAGGAGTGTGCTTCACACTTCGCGTTTACGACCTCCAGCATGAAGGCCCATAGGGTGGTCTTTCCATTGAAGGGGAGTGCTCTTTTATGGCGGAAGACTCTCTTGCCCATTTTGAACCTCGCCATCGACGACATGTCATGGGAATTGTTCGAGGGAAAATTCTAGGAAGGGTATCTTTTGAGGAATTCGATGAGCGTCAGCTCAACGAGTTCGATGCCTTGCGACGAGGTAGCCGTACGGTGCCCGAGTACGAGGCCTATTTTGGAGTTGTTTTGATCTACTCCACACCCTTACCAAGAAACTTAAGGTCAACAAGTTTGTGGTGACCTTAGCATTAGGATTTAGCTTCTACTTCGGGTACCGGGATTCCTGAACCGAAGAAGGTGTGTGGGGTTGTGGAGAGCCACATCACCAACATTATTACCTAGAGGAAGGGGTCGGAGCATCTAGATCAGTGGGACCCACTACCGTGGGATTTTGGGCAAGGCCCATCAGATTCATGCAGCAGTGAGTAATAGCCAAGAAGAGAATCAGTCGACTGTGATCGAGATGACAGGTACCATCACGGACCAGACCCTTAGTATTTTGATAGATACTGGTGCCACAGAGAGTTTCATTTCTGGTGCAGCACTAAAAAGGGTTAAGGTAAAGGCAGTCAAACATGACGAGTTTAGCTTCATAGAGATGGCTTCTAGAGCCAAACAAAAGGTTGGAGGAAAGGTTATGGCCTATATCTTTAACCTCGGAGAGTTTGTCACAAGGGACAACCTGTATGTCACGATCTTAGGATCTTATGATGTCATAATTGGTATGGACTGGTTGGAATCGAATGAGGCGATACTCAACTGTAGGGTGAAATAGTTGAGCTTGGTCGATGACGAGGGATAGAGACGTGTGATTGTAGGACGAAACTAGGGAGTTTTGTTGAGGTTGATCTCTTCCTTACTGCTACAGAAGAGCATGCGCAAGGGGTGAAATATTTATGTGATCCTTGTGCTAAACTAGAAGGGATTGGTGGAAGATTTAGAATACCTTCCAGTGGTGAGAGAGTTTGCTGACGTATTTCCGGAGTAGTTACTTGGGATGCTGCCGGAGAGGGATTTGGAGATTACCATAGACCTAAAACTGGGGAATGAACTGATAGCAAGAATGCCTTATCGAATGTCGACCCTAGAGTTACAAGAGTTGAAAATGCAACTGAAGGAGTTGTTGGACCTGGGACTAATACTTCCAAGCATGTCACCATGGGGTGCGCCTGTTACTTTCATCCAAAGGAAGGATGGGTCATGGAGGCTCTACATTGACTACCATCAATTGAACAAGGCCACGATCAAGAATCAATATCCGTTGCCTCGGATTGATGATATGTTCGATCAAATGAAGGGTGCAACGGTGTTCCCAAAGATCAATTTGTGACCAGGGTATCACCAGTTACGGATTAAAGAAGATGACATCCCTAAGACCACCTTTAAGATGAGGTTTGGACATTATGAGTTTACTTTTTTACCATTTGTACTGAAAAACACCCCAGGGGTATTTATGAGTTTGATGATTGGGGTGTTACGCGAATACTTGGACAAGTTTGTCCAAGTATTCATTGACGATATTTTGATCTACTCTCAGACAACGGAGGAGCTTGACGAGCAATTGCGCTTGGTACTAGAGTGTCTGCGAGAGAACAATTGTATGGGAAGTTGTCCTAATGCTGAATTTATCAAATGAAGATTCACTCCTTAGGGCATTCCATCTCCGGAAAGGGCATCGCCGTGGACCGAGCCAAGTTCGAGGCTATCATGGAATTGCCTACACCGACGAATGTCCCGGAAGTGCGTAGCTTCATGGGTTTAGCAGGATACTATCGTCGGTTCATCGAGGGATTTTTTGAAGATAGCAAGTCCGATTACGGAGTTGCAGAAGAAGAATAAGAAGTTTGTATGGACCAAGAAATGCGCAGAAGCATTTGAGAGGCTCAAGGAATTGTTGAAAACAACACCAATACTAAAGGTCCTTGACATGGACATGGACTTCTTGGTATGCATTGACGCATCCAATGAAGGCTTAGGCAGAGTCTTGTTGCAAGAAAGACAAGTGATCGCTTACATTTCGAGGAAAATGAGAAGGCATGAGGAGAACTACGCGACACACTAATTGGAGTTGTTAGCCATCATATATGCCTTGAAGGTTTGGAGACACTACCTTATTGGAAGAAAATTTGAACTAAAGACTGACCAGTGTGGACTACAACACATCTTTACGCAAAGCGACCTGAACGCGCGACAACGACGTTGGTCAAAATTGCTTAGCAAGTACAACTTCGAGATTACATACATAAAAGGCACAATGAACCAAGTGGCAGATGCATTGAATTGGAGACCACGCATCTTTTTGGTGCTTCTCTTCAGACGAATCTACGTGAAAATATTCTAACTTTAAATCATGACGATGATTGGTACAAAGAGGTTGAAGGTTTTATCGGACAAAACACAATGATGGTACCACGATTTGAGGGATTTTCATTTGATAGCGATGGCTATTGAGGTTTAAAAGTCGGATCTACGTACTGCCAAACGACGAGTTGAGGATGTTGATCCTAAGCGAGGCTCATAGAGGAGTATACATGGATCACCTGGGAGTCACGAAGATGAGGGCAGACCTTAAACCCTTATTCTTCTGGAAGGGAATGAAGGCATACATAGTCAACTATGTGGCTAGATGTCTAGAATGTCAGCAGGTAAAGGTTGAACATAGACACCCAGCAGGATTACTACAATCACATGCTATTCCGAAATAAAAATGGGAGGTTATTTCGATGGATTTTATTGTTGGATTTCCACTGACGGCAATGAGACATGACTCAATTTTCATAGTAGTAGACACTCTGACAAAGAGTGCTCACTTTATTCCTGTGCATACAACATATCAGGCACCTGACATAGCTAGAGTTTTCATCAGTGAGATTGTGAGGCTACATGGTATGCCTAAGATAATTATATCCGATCGAGGATCGATGTTTACTGGACGATTTTGGATGAGTTTCCAAGAGGCCTTGGGAACCCAACTTAACTTTAGTACTACCTATCACCCAGAAATTGACGGGCAGACTGAACGAACAAACCAAACCTTGGAGGACATGTTGCACATATACGAGATGGACCAACCAAAGTGTTGGGAAGAATTCTTTCCACTAGTTGAGTTCGCTTACAACAACAGTTACCAAAGCACCATTAAGATGGTGCCTTTCGAGTTTCTTTATGGGCGACCGTGTCGAACACATTTAAGTTGGGATCGGCTTGAGGATAGGATCCTAGTGGGACCAGAAGTGATCCAAGAAGTCGAAGAGAAGATGCAACTAGAAGACAAAGGATTAGGAAGCGTGGGATCAACAAAAGAGTTATGCTGATGCGCTTCGTGTCGACCGTAGTTACGATATGGCGATTGATTAATTTTGCGGCGGAAACCGCATAAGAGTTCGATCATGTTAGGAAAAGCGACTGTAGTATCTCCTATGATATTATGGAAAAAAAAGAGGCCTGTGACCTTTTGACTAGCCTTTTGGATTCCCGAGGCATGTGCACGATGTCTTTCACGTCTCTATCTGAGACATTATGATTAGTGATCCTACACATGTTTGATTGGAGCACCTTGTGGTGTCATATGAGGTTGCACTCATGGCTGAGCCGATCCACATCCTAGATAATCATCGCATTCGACAAATACGACGTCAAATGGTAGATTAGGTCATGGTCTAGTGGGACAATTATGGTCCACACTTGGCGACCTGGGAGGACGCATATGATATCGGGGTGTATGTAACATCCCGCTCTGGCACACTGAGAAAACTTATTCTTTGAGGACACTTGCTCACAAGTGATCCAGATTATTATGCTATTAAAACTTTTGATTTGTATTATGAGGCACTATGAGTTGATGACATGTTGTTTTACCTCTTTGAAATAGACAGGTGCTATTGACTAGGTTTTACTAAGTGTGCAGGATTACAGACGTAGAGGATACTGAGGCATCGATGGAACCCCTTGGATTCCGGATCGAGTTGGGGAGTGATACCATTGGGGTTTGATTGTTTTACTGTGATATTAGTGAATCTAATTAGATGATATGATATGGATATATTATGACATGATTTGTTAATGATCCAGGCTGACGATAGCTTGCTAACAAAACTCACATATGGAGTAAAGGGGTCATGCATGACTACCAAAGATGTTGAGGGAGAGGTATGGACAACAACTCTGCCACAACCTACGAGCACTCTCGTCGTTGCTCAAACTGTAGGTTAATGATTACCTAATTCGAGAGGAACCACAATGTTGTGAGGGAAGACTGCGACAACCGCTCATGATGATTCTAAGGGACGCACAATAAGGCCGGGGCCTTATTTTTTAGAGGCCCTTAATTTCCCACAAGTTCACCTGGCGGAGTGTTGACTCCAGGGGTTATTGATGTCTACCAAATCAGTCAAGAGGTGAGTGGCACCCTTGGACCCCGTAGTGCGTCCTGAAGGGCACATCTCACAAAGGAAACACATTAAGAGGCGAGTGGCACATTTGGAGCACATAGTGCGTCTTGAAGGGAACGTCGCGCAAAGGAACAAATAAGGCGAGTGGCACCCTTAGAGCACCCAATGCGTCCTGAAGGGCACATAGCGTTTTTTATGATAGAGGGATGAACCTAGATGGCTCTAACACAAATAACATGTTAAGTAATTAAAAAAAAAACAATTTCCCTAATTAATTGTCGCCCAGTACGAAATTTAAGGGATAAGACTAAATTACGCTAGGGTAAAATTTTGTCTTCTATAAAAAAAAAATAGTAATAAAAATAATAAAAATAATAACAACTTAAATAATAATTATGATCTTCTTTAAATATTGTAACATGAAAGGAGTAAGAAATTTAATTTATTCATTAAAAGGGTAAAATTATGTTGGATTAAAATTAAAGGGAATTAATTGTTTTATTACCTTAATAAATTAAAGTATACTAATTAAATAAGAAAAGGGAAAAATGGTTAATTTTCACACCTGCCTTTTTGAGTTCTAAGTAAAAGGGGAAATAGGGAAAATCAAAAAAAGGGAAATTAGGGAAAAGAGGTAACATAAAAATGGAAAAAGGGGAACTTAAGGGAAAAAGCGGAAAGTCAACTTCGTAAAGAATCTACCATTTAAGAGCTTCTAATTTTAAACTGAATTAGCAATTTGATAAAAGGGAAAGCTATTAAAACCTGTAAGAGAATTTGGGGACACCTAGGAGTGATTGTAGGAGTAACTTTAGGTGGGTGAGGGAATTAAAGATAATTACTTAATTAAAGAAATTAATTTATGGAGGAATGTAGGGGATGGGGGACACTTGTACGGAGAGGAATTTTTAGGAATTTATTTTTAAAACTTTAATTAAATAATATTTTAGGAAAGAAAGGAAGTTCGAAACTCTGTAAAATGAAGGAAGGAGATGGATGAAGGGGATCTTATGTTTGCGTAACATTACACTGCAGAAATATCTACTTGAATGATTTACTTGTGGGAGTTGGGATACCCAGCTCGGAGAGGTGTGGTAGCTCAGCCTTGCGAGGCGAGTTGGGAGCCAGACGAAACCTCTGGATAGTGTGTGTGGCTGCTTTGCAGCTTGGGGGGCTAAGGGGGAAGAAGAGTACCCCTAGCATTGGCTGAGAGGTACCAGTGAAGTCTCAACGGTTGGCGAGCAGGAATTGCACGGAGGGCGCGTATGACACTCGGAGCAGGCGAACAGGCAATGGTACGCTTCTTCGTTTGAATGGTAGATTGTTGTAGGATTTATGAGTTGGATCTGATTGATTATTGGGTAGGTAAACTGGTTGTCTAGATTCATGACTGAAATTTTTATAGCCTAGCTAATTGATTGGTTGAATGAATTCCCATGACCTTCGTTTCTCGCATGTCGTGACCGCCCTGTGGTGTTGATTGTGACCTTGAGATTGTTTTTCCTTTCGTCCCTAGCTCACTAGTCCTCGCTTGAGCAGTCGGCCAGGAGCCTGATCTACGTTCATCGCCTTAGCGTTAAAAGACCTATGGATCTCAACGCCCTGTTTTTCTGTGTGAGGATGGTGAAGCGAAGGTGAACGTATCATCCGTCTACCTCTATGGTTTCCCTTGCCGAATTTTTCACTTGCGTCTTCCAGTATGGCCTCTGCGTATGGATTATCTCACTTCCTTGATGTTTATTTTCCGTGGCTTGACTGATAGAATCCCTGTGATCCTTTCAATGACCTTTTCCCATTGGACCGTGACTTGCTCTTATTGTTGTCTGCGTTTTATCTTTTGCATCTGCATTATTACACTACCCCAACATGTGTTGGGTTTATGGACTGCCTAGGATTTATGATATGTGGTTAATCGTTCCTCATTCTTAATAGATAATCGTTTTCATTTCTTAATATATATATTTTTTCTGTTTCCTTATGGATAATGGTTTTTACACTTCTTAACAGATAATTGTTTCTCCTTCCTTTAGAGATAATCGTTCTTTTCATTCTTTAATTCCCATGATAGACAACGCTCAGTTTTAAATAGTTTCCTTACTGTTGATCGTTTTTCACTAAGGATTAAGAATCACTACTTAACGGCTGTGCCTTAATTACCTGGGCTGAGTTGGTGCTTACTGAGGTTAGCTTAATTACTAATGACGGTGAATATATTCCTTCGGGTGCGTTTTGTATTGCGTTTGTCTAATTATTATTGACAGCTATGTAAATTCGTTTCTGGTGTGGTGGTGCTGCGTTTTGCCTAAGTATTTAATGACAACAATGTAAATTTCGTTTCTGGTGTGATTGTACAACGAAATTTGCCTGGGTTATGTTGTCGATTGTGAACCCTTAAACCAGCGAGTTGCTCCATTCCCTTAACATGAAATGGTTTTTTTCTGTGTAATCTGTTCTGCTATTTCACCCCTTTTTTCCCTGTAATCTGTTGAATGAACATCCAGTCATCCAAAATGATTTTACATTGCCACAACCAGAAGAATTGAAAATTAGTGCAGCCAAGTTTCATGACGTTTGGAACTAGATAATGAAACTTGTGACCGCCAATGAGAAAGGATAGTGGTTGTAATGTCTTAAGAAGAACCTTTGCCTCGAATTGCAGGTTAAAAAATTATTTCTGAGCATGTGTTTTGAAGCTGTTTTCCTTGAACTGGCATAGTTTTGAAGCTGTCTGTAACCTATCACCCAAAATCTGACAATTGTATCTTAAAAGACGACCGATGTGGAACCTTCGTTTCCCTTTTGCTAAATTTATACTGCCACGTTGTTTAATAGTTTTTATCTTTTTACAAAACGTTCTCGCAGTTTTCTTTACATTTTTTTCGAAACGTTGTCTATAGAATTTTTAGCCGCTCTCTCAAATACTTTTCCCCAATCCATTGTTGAACGGATTACTGATCCTGTTAGTTGAACGTGGTTCTATTTCCACAAGATATTGTGAAATCACTATCTATTTTGAACGCTTCAATCTTCTAATCCGTTGGTAGACGTGTTGTAAAATATTTGGGTGTCCTCCTACGAGTTTGATTCCAGTCCTAATACCATTAAATCAAGCTTCTAAAGATTGATATATCACAACGAAAATTTACTACACATACCATGTCACAGGGAGATTCAATTATAGGGATCTCTTTATCTTATTATGTATCCAATCAATTATTGTGGAATCAATTTTCACACGGCTGATATCGTCATAGCATAAGTTTGCTATAACATTTTCGAATTAACATCAATCGAATCGTCCATGTCACACTAGCGTGAATCCTTATATTCTACCGTCTAAGTCCAAAATTCGCTGACATCTAATAGAGATTCTCTAATGTCCATAATTAGCTAATTGGGTAATCTCTGCAGTGCGTTCTGTTTTCTCTATAGTCAAGTAATACGTTTAGGTTCCAATACCAATAAATTTTATATCATAGTTACGAAATTCGAATGGAGATTCGGATTCAGATTCAAATTAGATACGATATAAATTTGGATTCAAAATTCGGAAAAATTTCGAGAATATGCATTTTAAAGATTAAACATAATATGCCCCCTTTCATTCTTTTTAATTTGATTACATATCTATACATTCTCATTCTTTTCATTTTCATTCCATTCTTATTAATTTGATTACATATCCATACATTCATTCTCATTCTCATCATTTTCATGGTCATTTATTTTCAAATTTAAATAACTCCCGATAACTCTCCACAATACAACCACAAATTTAAATAACTCCCAATAACTCTGGACAATATAACCACCCACGAGAGGGAAACCTATGGTGGGCGTTATTCGTTGTAGGATGTTGGTTCTTGGGGCGTAACGTCTTCATGCATTGGGTTGAGCGCCTTAGAGGATCTAGTTACTGGTTGTCGAGGTCGTTGTGTCGAGGCAGCGGATGACGTCCTTTAGCTGTAGGCTATGTCGTGTTGCATCTGGAGGGTAGGCGTTCCATCTGTTGATTTACACATTTCTTGTCTGGCGTGTAGGTGTTCCATCTGTTGATTTACGCATGTCTCACCTAGTCACCCTCGTGCTAGTGCGTGGAGTAGTAGTTGTCTATTACATGATCTGCGTGATTGTGTTCATAGTCAGGTTGAGTGGTTCAAACGTTTTTGTCATTTCCTTCTTGCCTAACCAAGAAAAAAAAATTGCTTTATGCTTCGCTTATAGTCATAACAACGGGTTCGTTACATGGTTGTTGATCCTCATTATCTTCCTGATACAGAGGTCTTTGTTTTTAGTCATGTTTATACCCCATGAATACTATACACCCCGGAGTAATGTACACTCCTCCACACATGGGGGGATTGAAGGGGGGCCTTTCCCCTCATATGGGGTCCAGGGGGCTCATCCTCCTGACTGGTGGGTCCGGGGGCAAGTGGGGATTTGGGGGAAAAGTCCCCAAAGGAAAAATTTCCTTGTAAATGCATATTGTAATTTCATATGAAATGTTGAACATTCATTATAAGGTCACGTTATGTTAAGGTTTTTTTCCTAGGAGAAAACCCTCTTGTATTAGGGAAATGTATTGTGGTTGTTTATCATTGAGAATATTGTATTTTGAGAGAGGAGACTATGAGAAAAAGAAGATGAATTTGCAATGGATGTGTTGGAGGTTGCATCCGTTCATTTGACAGATAATAATAAAAGAAGGGCCTGGAAAATTTCTATGGTGGACATAGCCCACACTAGGTGAACCATGTATATTTGTGTCTCTATTGCATTGCATATCTTTTGTGTTTTATTTATACATTTGTTTTATTTTAGTTCTCCTCAATCTTGTTTTTCTAATAGTCAACATAAACAACTCCCCTTTTTTCTTGTCTTCAATATAAATCCATAATTTTAGTTAAGGAAATAGGGACCCATGTTATGCTTTTCAAACCCCTTTTCATTTGAAAGGAAATTATATTTCTTCTCGTGCAAGTTTGAATTTTTCCCTTTATTTTTCCATAGAAATTGAACATCTCCATGAACTTCTAATACATGTTGTATCAATGAAATAATTTTATTCCTCACCAATATAGTGTAGGGGATCTTCTTTCCACGGTCGACACACCCAGTATCAATAGTATCTTTACTTCTTTTTCTATTCTCACTTAGCTTCTTTTTGAAAAGTTCTTTTCCTTTTAGTGCTCCATCTTTCTTCCCCCATCAAGACATCACAACCAATATTTATTTGGTCATAAATACACCGAAACGTGATCTATTTTTCCACACCAAGACATCTCTTCCCCATATTTCCTCCTTCACGAACACTATGGGATCTCATCAACGTTCTTCCTCTAATACTTCAACACTCCACCTCCCTTTGGTCACCAACACACCAAATTCATTCTCCCATCCATCATTGATACATTGGGGGAGGATTAGCGATCCGGTGATGACACACTAACACTTTATCTCCCTCTCAAAACTGATCACCGACACCCTATCTTCCCTTGACCTTCAATACAGGGATCTTACCCATATTTTATTGTGCGTAAGGTATCGATTCCATATCATTTTCCCTCTTGATTGTCACACTCGAGGTTTCTAACAAGGATATTTATCCCCATTTTCCCCTCTTCCATTGCATTTTGCCCAAGAAAATGGAAAGAATTTTTTGTCAAGGAACTCAATTGCTCAACCACCAACCCTTTCCTTCTAAACATTTGATGCTCTACATCATCGATAAGTTTACCTAAAACCTATCCATGTTTCATACTTCAATGCTTTATGGTTTTTGTCT
>JZKD02S2190394.1:0-21779 GCA_000966675.3 Picea glauca | reverse complement strand
TAAATGTTTCCTTCTCACCTCAAAATTTGACAACCCCAAGGTTTATTTTTTTGTTCCATGACAATTGATCTCTTGGTTCCCTTTCAAAGCCTCTATTTTATCCTAGGAGAGAGAAGTATTGGATTTATTTTAGTTTTGAAGTGAATGGAAAAGACAAGGATTTGTTTGAATGATATTCTTCCATTGATTGTTGCATCGACGGAGAAAGGAATTTTCTCGCCAATGTAACCCTACATCGATGGAAAGATAATGTTCTCATTGATACAACTCTGTATTGTTGAATAAATATTATCCTCACTGATTTCCCCAAAAATCATAAATAATCATCCATATTTAAATCCAAGCTCTCTCTCTTCTCAATTATTTCATGTGTAGAGTCAGGAAACACTAGATGTATTGTTTTATATTCATTGTTCGATATCAATGTTAAATATAAACTAAAAAATATTTTTTGGGATACTGCCATGTTTTGTTTTCACATATTCATCCATGAATCCTCCAAGAAAAGGATCACAAAGTGTAGAAAAATCTCTTGTTGAGGAGGCCTCTATGAACAAAGTCTCAAAAGAATAAGAAATTGACACCCCGAGACCTATCTATGATGATAATAAAGGTGTAGATGATAAGGATACCTCACTAAAATAGGGAGAAGTCTATCATATGTTCAAAAATTAGACAATTCATTGGCTTCTTGAAGATGATCCCAACCACAACACAAAAATAAACACTAGGAGGTCTAAATTATATAAATTTGCAGTGCATGTAACAATGTGTCCTTGCATGGAAGTCATTTCATGGATTGTAAATCATGCTTTTATGGATACTAGGTACATAATGAATTTTTAATACTACCCAATCACCTCCTTCTAGGATTCAGTATTTGCCTCTTTTTATCATCTAGAGGAAGGATAAAATGCATTGGTCAATAAACTAGTGAAGAATTTCCCACAAAGACCAAGAGAGCTCTTGAAGAGTTGGTACAAGCCCATAAATGTGTTCAATGCTAGGTTTTCTAATGAATATCCCACAAATATGCTCAGGATACCATATAAAGATGAAGTGGCAATAATATGCACTCTTTATGGGGAACTTGATGCCCATAAATTCAAAACTACATGGATACTGGTTCAACATTCAACTGGGCATATGTATTATCCTCTACCTTGGAGGAAGCACTCACAAAAAAAAATAACACTGCTTCAGGGGAGTTTATGCGCTTTGATATGTCATCCTACCTCCTTGATGTGATGTGAATATACCATGTTTATCCTCAGATGGGATGGGCATGAAAACCTAGCGATCCTCCAATCCACATACACTACAAAGTGTTATGGGAACATAAATATCATTTTGAGTATCAAAATATATGTGAAAATGTCCTAATCCCACTGTATTACCTCATATTTGTTTCTCCAAGACCTTGCATGAATTATAAGGAATAGGACATCGTTAAAATGATAAGAGATTCGTGTCTCCTTGAATACGAAAACTACATCAAGATATATGGGGCCACCTAAGCTCCACACTTTATTCCAAAATTTGTCCAAGACAGACTAATGTTGTAGGAAATTTCATAGCAAATGGTCATACACAGGGTAGGTGCAATGTTGTACAAATATAAAAAATCCATATGGCCTCCTCTCCCACTCGAGGTTGGGTCATACTCATTTAAATATGTCAAGGAAGCACAAGCAGAAGTCAATACACTGACATACTTCCACTTCAATGAAGAAATATTTTGGAGGCATGATCCTCTGTACATCATCAACACTCACTGCAGTAACTGCAAATATATATGGGAGTACACAACTAACCTCTAGGAGAAAGAAGAAATCAACCATTGAGCCACAACCTACCATGACATAATTTTCAAATGGAGAGGCAAACCACTGGGAAAAATAGAAGATGATCAATGAGATATATGTGCTCAAAATAAAATCTAAGAATAAGTAGTAACAATTGTAGTAGTTGAAGAAGAAAAGAAAAGGAAAGCACCAAACGTTGTTGAATCAAAATAAAATACGAAGAGGAAGTTGAGCAATAACGACAGAAAGAAGCAAAAAAATAAGAAACAAAAGCCAAATTATCTACCAAACAACAAAGGAAGAGGGAGAAGCAAAGGAAAGAGGAGAATAAGAGGTCGAATGTAAGAAACAAGAAGAAGCAGCATGAGCTAAAGTAGAAGTGAAAATAGAAGTAGAAGTAATAGCAGGTGAGATGGGATTGGGAGCATTTACATTGATGAAGGCCAAGAATGTGGCCAATTTAAACACCTTTAGAGTCGACAAAGAATATGATAAAATCATTTTATAGAAAAAAAGAAAGATACCAATGTCTACAAAGGATCCTTTAATAGTAGTGACTGAGACTGATGTAATATAATATGTCAAATATGATCCTCTTTCAATCTCTTTAGATGGTGTCGTTTTCACACTAGCTTCAGAGAAAAATGTAAAATATTTTGTCCATGAAAGAGAGGACAAACATGAAATGATGATAGCACTAGAAGAACAAGTCGAGTGCAATAAACATGACTGGGAAAACATCAAAGAGTTTAGAGTATGTGGAGAGGGAGTTAGGATAGAACTCTATAAGTTGGTAATGGATATGTATATGAATCTATAATTTTTCTAGTAGATATCTACCTAGATTATGGCTCAACAAAACATAGCCCAAACCAAGAACATAAAGTTTGATGAAAATAGATAATGTATGAATGAGATGTAGTTGCTGATTACAGAAAACATTGACACTCCACCATAGTTTCCACACATAACAGAGTGGGAAAGAAATGTCAACTACGCTACACTTGACAATTGTAAGAAGGATAGTGAAAAATTGATAAGGAGTCGAGGAGTTCACTCTCAATATGAATGAACTCCATAAAGTGACATGCATCTTGGATCACAAAATACATCTACCCCAAATTGAATAGCCGAGGAACATAAATACTAATTAATGGAGTTTCTCAAAGGTAGAACAAAATATGAAGAAAAGACAAATAGACACAAAAATTGTGAGAAAAATGATAGTGGATTTAATGAATGGCCATCTCGTGAAACTAGAAAGGGTCCAAAGTATGATCCAATCCATCATGGAAAATTTAAAAAGAGATATGAATAACCTCTCATAGAATGCAACAGATCATCGGGTATCTTTGGAGACACTACTCGTCCGCATCATTGTTTCTATTTCAAGACAACATGAAGTCTGAGAGGCTTACTTAAGGCATACAAATAAATAAGGGTAGCACATAATAAAATCCAAAATTATTCTCACCCACCCTTCCCTTTTCTTTTTTGTCATCATTATACATTTTGTATATATTGTAGCCTACGTAAAGAAAGCTAAAAGGGAAGGTGAAAAGGAATGTAATTGCTTCTTGTAGAACTCAAGAAACCTCAATAGGTAGTTGCTTGAAAACTATAAAGACAGGAAGAAACACACTTTCATATGGATCTTCAACATTGTAAATTTGGAGAACTACTTTTCTGAGAATAATATTGAGAAGCTCTCAGGGAAAATTTGATTGAGATAAATACTTGTCTTTTGGTGGCCATTATATTTCAACCTTTTCAAGTAAATGTTAGGTTATTTTGAAGCACTATAAGGATTTTGTTCCATATATAAAGTTCTCTTTTGTGAACATAAATTTTATGCAGTTGTGTATTTCTCTTTTATTAAAATTGTCCTGTGTATATGAACATGTTCATGTGTATTAACATATATATAATATTTATCTAGTTGTGCTTTCATACATATATGTTCTTAATGTTTGTTTCTTTCTCACAACTATCTAGGTGAAAATTAGTTACAAGGATTACTAACATCTTGGTTTTTTCATTTGGTTATCTTTGTATTCTCCTAGTTAGAATAAGATATAATAGGTTTCCTTTTTTCATTTAGTTTAGTCTACATCTATGTACTCTTGGATTAAACCATTCATTCACCCCCCAACCCAGTAATGGAAGCTGTGCCAAAATTTGGATGGGTCTCCTAATCCAAACAGTAAAAATTCTAATTGGGCTTTCATAACGAGGAAGACCCTTGTCTGTTGAAGGGAATTTTTCCCATGTCCACATGTGTGATATGGAGTAGTCTTTTACCTTGATGTACCATACTTCTTACAAAACTCTTCAAATTGATTCTCATACATTACAAGGAAAAAAAATTGTACAGGAGGATTTTAGTGTTGCAATATTTGGAAATTTTTTCAAAAATACCTTTGCTACAACCTCCATTATTCCAACCAAAGGTTTTAGTGGATGTTCTATATAACTAAATTTTTTGGATGAACGGAGGTTGTAGCAGAGGTTTTTTGGTTTATTCTTTTATTCGTAACAAATGCATTATGCATCATTAATAAAAAAACACCGATGTGTACAGATACATTAAAAGACACAGATGCTTTTATATATAGTGTCCACTAGTCTCGCCTTTTTTTTTGTATGCAATGTTGATGCTCTTATCATTTTTACGCACTACTACCGTATTTTTTGTTATGTTGCATTGGTTCTTAATAATTCCATTGATGCAAAGGTTCTTTTACATGTTATGTATGCCTTGGTGCTTATATAATTTGTGAATCCTTGTCCATGTATTACTCTATACACCAAAGGGTGGTAAAATTTGGAATACTTGAGATGAGATGTCAACGTTATTAAAGCACCAACACATATACTATATTAAATGCATAGGTACACATATTATATTAAAATAAACAATGTGTATATGATATTTATATCACCAGTGCATATTATAAACATGCATGCCTTAAAATATTGAAACAATACATTTCATCACATGGTATATTGTTTAAGGAACGATGTCTTTTCTCAATATTTGACACCGATGCTTAAATAAAATTAATAGGCATCGGTGCATATAAACCCTTAACACACATTGATTTATATATTATGGAACAAACTGTTTCGTGAGTTTATAATAATAAGTGCACGAATATGTATATATTTTAATTAATTGTATTTTTTACAAATTTCAATTAATAATCTCAAAATCAAATATTTTTTTTATAACAAAAATTGTTTTTTGTATTTTTGTTATTGCATTAATGTGTTATCTAGTGGATTACACCTCTGTTATTTCTATCAATGTAAATCATCCACATACTAATTAACCAACAACCCAAAATTTTACAATATTCAACAATGCAATAAAATAACAAACCCATTTTATTATATATGAATAAAAGGCCCGTGGTCATACAAAATGGGACAATGTAAAGGTCCATGATAATCAATATACACCCAATATGTAATTGTTACACTTATTGGTAACATGTCCTCATGCAATTGCGACAACATGTTGAGTACATCAAACAAAATCTCTCATTTTCATAGACAAATATTCCAAAACATACAACTTGCAATAACAAACAATAATATTGATTGTGATTCATCACTTGAACTGTTGTCATTGCTCGAGCTACGTTTATGCCTCATTTCTCCATCACTTGTAGGTGATCTTGTACTCTGTTTATTCAACTTGATTTTTTCTTGATCGACTTGTTTTTAATGTTTATCCTCTTCACGTCCCATCTACAAACATATAAATAAAGTGTAATGAGTATATTTACATATATATATGGTAGAATATACATGATTGCATAAATAAAAATTTTAACATAACAATGAGTGTTTCATAAATAATACACATTCTTTCGAAGCCATGCTACATATCGTCTCTCAAAATCTCTTATGTTGGTTGTACTCCATACTTTGTTTCTTGCATGTTTAATATGCCATGAAAAAGCATAGTCAATATCATTCATATAAATGTTTCTTGTTGTTCTATTAATTATTAAATGAGGGAAGTTAAATAACATAGATAGTTACAATTTTTTCAATTAAACCTTGATACTTAATGATATACTCACAACCCATACTTATCGCAATGTCGATCAATTCTTCGATTGGCTATTCTTTGTATGTTAACACATATTAGAAGATATTCATGGAGGAGTGTAAATTAATTATTTAAATATGAAGATCACAACAAATACAAAATATTATGTAAGGATGAAAACATAAGTACTCACAAAATTTTGGATCAACCCTTTTCTTCTTCGTTATCCTATCTTGTGTGTTGAATGGGTTCCATTTTTTTTCTTTGCAAAAAAAAATTGAGAATTATTATTTCATGTGATAATTAAATTCAATGTACATCAAAGAATAAATCAGTGATTACATGCCTCTTATGCACATTGTTGTAGGGATGGCTCCTCCTGTGATGAAATTATGTTCATTTGTTTTACCATCTCATTATACACTTTTTTGGACATCCTTACAGGCATGTACTGATTTTCCCCTCGTTTGTTCCTTGTAATGTTCATAATCTCCTTGAAAAATTAAAATCTAGGAATCATTAGATATATAAATTACATTTTTTCCAACAAAAGATATTGATTTGTATAGTAAATAAGTACACATCAATGCATATAGTAAACATATATGCACTCATGCACTAAACATATGTATACGTGTCAGTGCATTACACATATTTATACGCACTAGTATATGATGACAATGTGCCTGTGAAAATTAAAACATTCTACAAACTGTTTTATTCACATAGTGCTTTATAAATTAATAAACACATCAGTGAATAATTACTACTAATTACACACTACCAATTTCTGACCCATGAACAAATTTAAAACATGATGAGTTCCATATAAAAAATAATATTATTTCTAGTTTGAACTAAGTGGTGCTTTTTATCCGATAATACACACCGATGCTATTTGTTTATAAAATGTGCACCGCTGACAATGAAGACGTTTTTCAAAAAATATTATTTTTATTTCATATTCAACATTGTGTTTGACATGAATATGGGCATACGTACTCTATACTAGTATAGTGTGACACACGAATCGTAAAGGCATTTTTGGAAAAAAATTGCAGTGACTGGCTAGTTTGGGATCCAATGCATTCAAGTGTCCCATTGCAACAGATACCAAACACCCCATTTATAAGTAAAAAAACCTTATAAAAATATATTTCTTAAAAAAAATCGTGAAATATAGAGAGGGAAAGAAGGAGAAACAACAAAGAAGTTAGAGCTTCCAATACTGAAGGTAATTATGAAACCCTTTTATACTTTTGGGAATGAACTAAAAATTTCTTGAATAAATGGGTGAAAGATTAATATGATCAATAGAATTAAATCATATACCTCAAATTTCTTCTCCACATATTCATATGTGACCTACAATTATCCCTTTCAAATTTGGTTCTTCAAAAACATCCATCCACTCTGAATACTTTGATGTTAATATTTCTTGCATAAATATCCCCTCTAAATTTTGGCAAAATAATGAAAGAATAAATAGGGTTTTCATTTATAAACACATACATTTAAAAAAACTAAAATTCCTTCTCATTTTTTCATTGTATATTTTGGCGTAATGCTATTAAATGCACATGTTTTTTTTTTCGTAACTTAATTTTTCCAGTTCACCATACATTAATAAACACATCGATGAATTATACCTTAAAAGCACATCGATGCGGTTTATACAAAAATTGCATCGACAAATAAAATTCAATTGTAAACAACCACAGATAAATGAACGCGCTATTTTTTAGTAACTTTTTTAGTCAATGCACTAATACCAGTGCGGTTCATAAGTAATAACACATCGAAAAACAATTTAATTAAAAAAATGCAAATGCAAACTTCTGCATTTAGAATTTGTGGAGGTTGTAACAGAGGCCACTCTCCAGTGCTTACGATAACTCACCGAACTGACACAATTATTGCATGGATACACAGCAGGGCATCATAATATAATTAGGTGCACCGTTAACTTTTAAAATTCAATTGAAATCCTATTTTAATTTATATTGTTTTATGCTTTGCAAGATTATGGTTTTGGCTCAAATGTAGGAAAACAAAAATTATAATATCAAATGGCCAATTCTTCAGATTCTAGCTCATTCCATATCTTTGCAAGTCCTTTAAGTTCTCTCTAGCCGATTGTAGTAACTCTATATTTTATTTATAATTCATTTATCTCATTGAATTTATGTTATGTATATAAGTGTAATTGAATAATTATTCATTTAATTTTTCAATCTCAATATTCAAGATCGAGTTCATATGCACAAGATATTCTAGAACTCCCAAAATTATGCAATCTTTTATGAAGAGAAAGATAGCATAAGCAGATTTTTTATGAAAATGGATAGTTTCTTTACCCTACCAATCATAACATGCCATCTTCCAGTAACCAACTTGGGTTAACAATACTACCCCGTGAATTGGATCTCTTTTATGTAGATACCCCACGGGGAATAAGAAATAGATTATTGAGTAATTGTATTTTTGGATTTTAAATGGAAGTAATGTAAATTTGTTGCTTAATTTGACATTTGTTTTATAAAGTGATTAGTTGTATGTTTATTATTGGGAAAACAAATCATGCTTCTAATAAATATTTAGTATTTAATGTTTGAACATATCAAATGTATTTTGTTACTAATATTATCGATGTAATGCTCAATATTTTTACAATTGTAATTCTGACGAAGAGCGACCTGTCTACCATCTATCATTGCACCCCACTATGATGTCAAGTTATGATATTGCTTGTAAATGAGCACAACTTGGAGAGGAAGCATATCGATAATGGTTGAATCAAACACCTATTAAATTCCTAGTACATCATGCGTCACCAATTCAAAACCTATACAATAAAAATAGTTATTCACATGCTGGTGATAAAGGAAATGATGTAGAGAATGGTATGGATGAATTCTTATCAGATACCCAAGACATGGAAGGAATGTTATTACATGCATTCCAACAAAATGAACTAGTGGATGACATTGATGTCATAGATACCTTCTCCAAAATCCTAAAATCTACTTCCACCACCCCTCTCTTTGGTTGGCAGAGGTCAACGTATACCAAACTAGGGACAACAATGTTACTATACAACTTGAAGTAAATGTATGATATGTCAGACACATGTGTCTCAATAGTTTTGAGGTAACTAACCATTAATTCCCCTAATCTTTTAAGGACTATTTTCACAAAACGAAGAAAGAAAATGGTTGATTTTATTCATGCTTAATGTAACATCACTCTCTTGCACACACTATGCAGACTTATTATTTAAGGACACTTGCATGCAAGTGATCCGGTTCTTTATACGATTGGTTGTTTTGATTATGATTATGAGATATTGTAGATTTGATGATATGTTATTTTTGTTGTATTTACGTCGCTAAATGTTATTGACTAGGTTCTCCTGAGTGTGTAGGACTCTGGATGTTGAGGATGCCGAGGCATCAATGAAATTTCTTGGACTCTGGATTGAGTCAGGGAGTGGACTGTTAGGGTTTGAATGTTGTTGATGTGACATATGTACATATAATTAGATATTATGATGTTGATTGTTATTTCTGACATGATTGGTTGATGGATGCAGGTTGACGATAGATTTTTGACTAGACTTACATTTGGAGTAAAGGGGTCTCACATGACAACCAGAGACATTGAGGGAGAGGTGTGGCAACAACCCTGCCAAAACCTACTAGCACTCCCACCATGACTCGAATTGTAGGTTAACGATTACCTAGTTCCAAGAGACCCATGACTCCATGAAGGAAGACCGTGACAGTCGCTCGCGATGATTCTAAGGGGCATGCAATAAGCTAGAGTCCTTATTCCTTGGAGGCCCTTAGTTTTCCACAAGATCACCTGACGAAGTATTGACTCTAGGGGTTTGAAGTCTACCAAATTCAGTCAAGAGGCGAGTGGCACCCTTAGAGCACCTAGTGCGTCTTGAAGGGCACGTCGCAAAAATAAAACAAAAGGAGGCGAGTGTCACCCTTGGATCACATAGTGGGTCTTGAAGGGCATGTCGTGGTTTTAACTTAGGTAAGTTAATAAACCTAGCACCTAGAAAACTGTGCCTCCTTAGGACCTGATTGACTTTAAAATGAATGATATGATGAGTAAAGTTTAATAACAAATTTTCCCTTAAGAACTGTCACCAAGCCTAATGAGATTAAACCTAGGTCTAAGTAGAACCTCTCAACAAAAGAAAAACACTAATTAGACATATAATAAGAAGGGGGTAAGGAAAATTCAAACTTTAATTATTAAAATAAAAATTATAATGGAGGATTAAATTTATTAAAAGGGTAATTGGTTTTTTTTTCTACACTTGATAATTCTGTTTTTTAGTTAAAAAAGGGAAACTTAAAGAAAAGGGGAAACTTAAAGAAAAAGGGGAATGCCTAACTTAGTAAGGAATCTAGCCTTTGGAACTTTCTACTTATGAACTCAACTAGGATTTAAGTAAGGCGCAAGTCGTTTAAGAATTGTAAGGGAATAATGGGACACCAAGGAGCATTTTTAGGAATGCTTTTAGGTGGGTGAACAAAATAGGAAAATTTAATTAATTAATAAATTGATTTTCTTGTGCAATTAGGGGATCAGGTGACATGTGTACGGGGGAGGTTTTTCCTATTTATATAAATGAAAAATAAATCTAATGAGGGTTTGGGAAACTAATCACTTGAAAGCTCTATGAAAAGGATGGAGGAAGAGGATTATGGATCGCATCTGGCTTGCGTAACGTTATGTTGCCAAAATTATATCTTTACTAAGTTTCTCTTGTGGTAGTTGGGATACCCAGCTCCGGTAACGATTGGTAGCTCGACCTTGCAAGGCAATATGGGAGATAACATTCTCTGGTATTGTGTTCGTGGCCCCTATGTAGCTCGATGGGCTCAGGGGGAAGAAGAGTACCCATAGTGTTGGCTGGGAGGTACCCGTGAGGTCTCATCGGTCGGCAAGAGGGATCTGGACGAAGCAAACATGCCTGAGAACCTCTTTGCCTCGTCGTCATCGGTAAAGGTACACCTCTTAAAGTTGTTAATTGTAATAAAATTTAATTTACACTTGTTTATTTTATTCGGATGACAATTTCATTTCCAGGAGACTTCCTTGCACATGTATTTCTACTATGATTGTAACAGATTATTTTTTGAAAATTCATAATTTGTAATGGTAATCTGACAAAAGAAAAATAAAACTATTTGTACATACATAAACACATTGGAAGAACCATTGCATGGGATAGAATTGATTTTCTTTCGAATTTTGTTAAGAATGTAGGTCTCCTTAGGGATTCCTTGAGAATTTTGTTATCAAATGAAATCTCCTTGTTGCTTGACATGTAGATAGATTGATTGTATATGTATTTTTCTCTAATAATATGCAAATGTAATAAAAGTATGTTATCAAATGTATTCTCCTTGAGGCTTGAAACGTAATAGATTGGTTGTATATGTATTGCCTTCTAATTCTATGAAGATGTAATAAAAATCTGTTATCAATGGAATCTCCTTGTCGCTTGAAATGTAGATAGATTGATTGTATATGTATTATTCTCTAATACTCTGCAAATGTAATAAAGATATGTTATCAAATGTATTCTACTTGTGGATTGAAGCGTAATAGATTGGTTGTATATGCATCTCCTTTTAATTCTGTGTAGATGTAATAAAAATTCGTTATCAATGGAATCTCCTTATCGCTTGAATGTAATAAGAACTATCGTATATGTATTTTTTCTACAGATGTAATAAAAATGCTATTATTAAATGTAGTCTACTAGTCGCTTGAAACATAATAAGAATGGGTTTATAGTTATTGTTTCTATTTCTCGGTAGCTGCAATAAAAATACTGTAAGATTCTTCTCGCTTGTAATTTTAAATTGCTACATGGATAAATTCACTAGAATCCTTTCCTTCCACTGTTATGCGGGCTCGTACCACCCAAACCCTTGGTAACAGTAACTTTCTATCCCTTTCACCCAGAGATCTGTCCCTGCGACCTTAATTTCCCTTGGCTCTGCGTTTGTCCAGATTTATCTCTGGTCTAGAAAATCGGTTTCACCCAGTGACTCCTTGTACTACTCAGCTATTGGAATCCTCAGTCTCCGTGATGATTTTTCTTTGCACTCAGCTGTATCTCTGTCAGATCCTGGGTGGTGTTATCCCTGCAAATTTCCCCTTAAAATCGTTGTATTTAGCATGCACGCTCTGCGAGTTATGGGTGCCTTAACCCAACCTTTTTATTTTTATTCTTTTTATTAGCATGCAATCTCGGCGAGTACTGGGCGCTAGATCCCGACTTTTTATTCTACTCGCCCCTTTGGTTGACAACTAGAATTCCGCCTAGGTTAGAGTTCTTCCTGGCGGGTTAGTTCTTTATTTTTACTCTTGCGAGTGAACGAATCGCCCAACAACTTGGATCTGAATTATCCAGGCGGCTAGCCCTTTCAGACTCAGCGATTTCCACTCTATCCTTCCAGCGAATTTCACTGATTTCTCAGCTCGTTTACCCCTTTTTCTCCACGTTTTTCGTTTTTAAAACGGGCCAGCGATTCAACGCCCTTACAACGAAACTAACCATTAAGGCTCTGCGTTGTTGTTTTTATTTTCTTACCCAACCATTACGTTGTTAAGTGGCCAGCGGATTCATTTCCTTAAACATCCCAAGTACCTTTAATGCCGTACGAGTATTGTATCCTAATCAGATGTATTTTACCAGTAAACCCTTGTTTTTCCCCTTTTAAGAACTCAACCCTTCCTTTATTTATTCCATGCAACTTGATCAGTCATATTGTTTCCTTTAAATTAACGATTTAAGAAATTTAGTTTAATATTTTTTAAATTCCAATTGGGATTAATGAAAAGGGTGTTTTCAATGTATAAATAAGTTTAGCACTCATCAATATTTTATTGCAATTTAGTTCAGTTTGCAATTTCATATTTGAAAATTTTAGGCCAAAAGGGTCCAATTAATTTATTGTATTATAATGATACTGAAGGAGTGATATTATAATGGTACATAATTATAGTGATGTATAGAGAGGTTGTGGGAGGCTAGATGCAGTAAGATATATTATGTTTAACCTAGATAGATCCCTTGTAAATTAGAGAAAGGATTTTGCTTAAGGTTTTTTTTTTAAAAGATAAATTGGTGGATCCCATGGTGCCTTGAATTCATGGTTATGCATGATTAATTGGGTAATTATTTTACTTGTGTGCCTTAAATAAGGTTGACAGGTGATTGCACGATTTTACTCTGATGCGCCCTAAATTTAATTGATTAGATTACTTTTTGCGCCAGGGTTAGTAATTGACTTGAATGATAAAGTGATTAACTTACCTTGCGCCATTAAGTCCCTTGATGCCTGAGTGCTAGTAGTTAGATTGTGTCTATCATTAGACCTTGATGACATAAAAATGGTTACCCTTTTGAATTACTCGTGTGCATTGAAACAATGTTGATGAGTGATTCCTAAGTTCTTAGATTTATTGTGTGCATGGTGTTGGCATTGTTTTATGCTTAGTTCAGAATTTGGGTCGCGCACGCACCCAGAGATAATGTTGAGTATGGATGAATTAACTAGTTATTTAGTCATGCACCTTGAAGTAAAGTAGGTGTTTGCGGCTTGGAAATAAAATAAAGTTGACTACGGTGTGCCTCAACTTATGTCGTTTCTAGATGGAATGAGTATTTAAGTTCTCTTGCGCCAGGGATTAAGCCGTTGTTAAGTATTTAGATTGCCTTGTGACGTGGAATTTTGGTCGATGTGTAATATCTTAGTATCTGTATTTATTGCGCAGTGGACTGATGACAATGTATTGAATGGATAGATTTTAGACCTCTTGTGCATTGATCGATAAGTGATTAGGTTAATCTGACAAGTCGATCATGTGCTTACCTTGATACTGATGTTTTAATTACCTAACGTAGCCAAAAAAATAAAAATAAAAATAAAATTTCACTTGATATATGTAGCTTTTGTGGTCGCAATGCAAGGGTCGTTACATATGGTATGAGAGCGGGTTCAACCCCGCAACTGTGGATAGCCACGCCTTCCAATGAATTAAGCTCTAGATTAATACTCAGTGCTAATTGAATTATTAACCTGTCCTTGTGGTGATCATGGCTAGAGGACACTGTAGAGAGTCGGGACGCAGTGACAGGGGAGGAGGCATGAATCCTCCAGTAGCACCCGCGCCAGAGGGGTCTAACCCCCAAGGAGAAGAAAAAGTCTTGAGCATGAGCGAATTGACGTGCAAGACACGTTGGGTCTGACAAGGTCCTTAAGGGGAAATGTCAGAGGCCTCGACTAACCCTCTGAGATGACATAAGACCAGGGTGCCTGTACCCCTGAGGGTCCATAGCGTGCCCTAGCCAGTACTAGTAGCTTTCACAAAAAACTAGAGAGGGCTATGTTCCCTAGTCCACGAGTGCCTCTAGAGGCTCAGTTGTCAAGGCATGGCTGGGGAGACAGGCGATGTGATTCACGCTTCACGATTTCGACCTCTAGCACGAAGGTATGCTAGGCAGTCTTCAGCTAGGGGGAGTGCTCTTCTATGGTGAAAGATGCTCCTACATCAACTAAACATGGTTGTTGAAGTCATGTTAGGGGAATAGTTTGAGGAATGGTTCTAAGAGAGGTAATTGTCAGAGGAATTCATTGAGCGTCAACTCAATGAGTTCAGTGATTTACGACAGGGTGGTTGTATGGTGCCAAATTCTAAGACCAAATTTATGGAGCTATTTCGGTATGCCCCACATCTGAACATAAAGAAGTTGGATATCAACCAGTTGTGACCAACCTTAACTCCATCTTTCGTATGAAGGTGTGGATCTTAATGGCTCGGATGTTGCACGATCCAGTCCAGTAGTCCCCTTAGATAAGGAATATGTGACCATGGGAGTCCGAGAAAGACCCCTACGAGACCATATAGACTGACAAATTTTGATGCACAGTGGCATCAGACATCGAACCGACCAAACCTTTTGGTATCAAGATACATCTCTAGGACCCTTGTTCATGACACCTTCACGATGGGTTCCTCAGCAGAGGGCTCCCTACAGGGGACCACCACATCTGCGACAACATTGCTAGAATCTGCCATTTAGACTTGTCCACAGAACAAACCGGGATGTTCGGCTGGTCGACCATCAGTTTCTGTTCTAGGGCTAGGAGTACTGGACCATAGGTGGGTGATGGACATGTGGAGAGTCACCTTACTAGCAAAATTGTCTAGTTGAAAGTGCCACGGTGGTCGTGTCAATAGGACACACTACCATGGAGGATATGGTAAATTCCCATAGGATCCATGACCATGGTAAGTAACCTCCAGGCCGAGCACCAATCCACTGTGCTTGAGGTGTCAGGTGCCTTTGCCAAATGAACGTTTAGTATTTGTTAGACCCCGGTGTTACAGAGAGCTCTAATTCTAGTACCACACTAAAGGGATTGGGTAAGGGCATTCGACAGGATGAGTTTGGATTCATTGAAGTGGATTTGGCTACCAACTAGATGGTTGGAGGAAGGGGTACGAATTGTCGCTTTAACCTGGGGATAGTTTAATGAATACTGACCTACATCTCGATCTTAAGATCTTATGTCGACATGATCAACATGAACCGATTGGAATCACATGATGAGATGATCAACGACAATATGAGGTGGTTGAGTGGGAACGATGGTGAAGGACAAAGATGTGTGATTGTAGGAAGAAAGTGGGGAGTATCCCCGAGGTTCATTTCTTCCCTAGAGCTACAAGCGAGCAGACACAGGGATGCAAGTTATATGCATACCTAGTGCCAAAACTCAAGGGCATGGAAGAAGGATTAGAAGACCTTCCGGTAGTACAAGAGGTTGTGAACGTAATTCCAAGAAGAATTACCAGGTGTGTCGCCCAAAGCCAAGATGGAATTTACCATCGGCCTAAAACTTGGAATTGAACTTATGGTAAGAAGGCCTTATCAGATGTCGACCCCTAAGTTACAAGAGTTGAAAGTACAATTGAAGGAGTTGTTGGACCTGGGGCTTATATGTTCAAGTGTATCTCCCTTGGAGTGCTCATGTTAATTTCATATGGAAGAAGGATGGGTCATGGAGACTCTGCTTGACTTCCATCGAGTATTCCTTGACGACATTTTGATATTTTCTCGGATGACGGAAGATCAAGAAGAACGTTTACGCTTGACATTGCTGTGTTGTGAGAGAACAAATTATGGGAAAAGATCGCAAAGCTATCAAGGATTCATTTCTTAGGGAATGTTAGCTCCGACAAAGGAATCATTGTGGATCGAGCAAAGGTAGAGGCTATTGTGGAGTGGCCTACACTGACGAATGTGCCAAAAGTGCGTAGCTTCATGGGTTTAGCAGGATATTATCGATGGTTCGTCGAGGGTTCTTCAAAGATAACAAATCCAATTATGGAATTGTTGAATAAGAACAAGAAGTTTGTGTGGACCGAGAACTGCGCAGAAGCATTTTGAAGGATCAAGAATTTGTTGATGACAACGCCAATACTAGAAGTCCTTGGCATGGACGAGAGCTTCTTGGTATGCATTGATGCATCCAAGGTAGGCTTAGAAATATTATAGAGGCAAGACGGTCGAGTGATCACTTACATCTCGAGGAAGTTAAGGAACCATGAGGAGTACTACGTGACGCACGATTTGGAGTCGTTAACAATCGTGTATGCCCTTAGAGTGTGGAGACACTACCTGATTCAACGGAAATTTGAACTAAAAATGGACCACTGTGGCTACGACACCTTAATACTCAAGGTGAATTGGATGCGTGGAAAAGGAGTTGGTCAGAAATTCTTATCAAGTATGATTTGACATTTCCTACTCAAAACTAACAGTTCTGAGTGGCAGACATGTTGATTTAGAGACCACACATATTTTTCATTGATACCTCTTCAAACGAATCTACATGAAAATGTTCCAACTAGAGCCCGACGCTAACTAGTATAATGAGGGTAATGACTTTTTTGGGAAGGTAACCATGTTGGTACCAATTTGAGGAATACTGTGGACAACGAAAGATCTTTGAGATAATAATCAAATTTACTTACATCCCAACGACGAAGTGAGAAGTTTTGATCCTATGAGAAATGCATAGAGAAGTGTACATGGCTCATATAGGATTCATGAAGATGAGGATAGACCTTATGCCGCTATTGTCTTAGAAGGGATAAAGGTGAACATCCTCAACTGCATGACGATATGTCTAGAAGGTTAGCTGGTGAAGGATGAACTTAGACCTATGAAATAATTGCTACGACCACACACTTTTATGGAATCGAATGGGAGGTCATTTCGATGAAATTATTTGGGGAAATTTCCACTGATGGAAAGGATGCATGACTTGAATTGTCGTGATAGTGAACACTCTAACAAAGAGTTCATATTTTTCCATGTGTGTACGACGCATCAAGCACCGATATAGATAGATTTATATCACCAATATTTAATACTTCCATACATACCAAAAGGATCATATCCGATCGAGGATTGCTTTTACAAAATGATTTTGGACTAGTTTTCCAGGAGGTCTTAGGAAACCCACATAACTTTAGTACCGCATATCGCCTAGAGGCAAGAGGGTAGACAGAACAAAAAAAACAAACTTTGGAAAGTTTTTTTGCATGTGCATATGTTGGACCAATAGAATTGTTGGGAATAGTTCTTGCCACTAGTAGAGTGGGCTTCCAACAACAACTATCAAAGAACCATTAAGATGGCACCATGTGAGTTATTTTTGGGCGACCATGTTGGATGCCTTTGAGTTGGGATTGACTCGAGGATGGGGTCCTGGTCGGACTAGAAACGATCCAAGATTGGAGAAACATATAAAAAATCTACGAAAATGGGTGGAAGAAGCGAAGGATCGACAAAAGGGTTGTTGATGTGCATCGCGTGAACCATAATTATGAAGGTCCTAATGGATAGTTTTTCCTCATTATTGAGGTGTTTCATGATGTTTATCTTGTATCTGGGTGTGAATTTAGGTCACTGATCCTACACATGAGATTGACTGAGTTCTTAGCAGATGTTGGGTGAGGGAGTGCTCACGGTGGAGCCAATCCTCCTTCTAGACCATCACATTCGACATATACGATGTCGAACTGTCACCAGACCAAGGTCTAGTGGGAAAACTATAGTCCACACCTAGCTACCTCGGAGGACACATATGAATGCATCGACAATTTCCATTTTTGTTGAGAGATAGACATTTATATATTGTCAGATACTTTATTTTTTCATTTGTGTACTGTGAAACTTCAGGAGGAAGTTTAAAACAAGATGGGGTGTATGTAACATCCCACTCTTGCACCCACTGATCGAACTTATTCTTTGAGGACACTTGCATGCAAGTGATCCGGTTCTCTATACGATTTGTTGTTTTGATTATGATTATGAGATATTGTAGATTTGATGATATGTTATTTTTATTGTATTTACATCGACAGGTGCTATTCACTTGGTTCTCCTGAGTGTGTAGGACTTTGGACATTGAGGATGCCAAGGGATCGATGAAATTCCTTGGACTCCAAATCGAGTCAGGGAGTGGACTGTAAGGGTTTGAATGTTGTTGATGTGACATATGTACATATGATTAGATATTATGATGGTGTTTTTTATTACTGACATGATTCATTGATAGATGCAGGCTGATGATAGCTTTCTGACCAGAATCACATTTGGAGTAAAGCAATGACGCACGAAAAACTAGAGACATTGAGGGAGAGGTGTGGTAGCAACCCTGCCACAACCTCCTAGCACTCTCATCGTGACTCAAACTGTAGGTTAACAATTACCTAGTTCAAGGAGACCCATGATGTCATGAGGGAAGACTGTGACAATCGCTCATGATGATTCTAAGAGGTGCACAATAAACCGGGTTCATTATTCTTTAGAGGCTGTTAGTCTCCCACAAGATCATGTAACAGAGTATTGACTCCAGGGGTTTGATGTCTAACAAATTCAATCAAGAGGTGAGTGGTACCCTTGGAGCACATAGTGTGTATTGAAGGGCACATTGTGAAAATAAAATAGAAAGAGGGTAGTGGAACCCTTGGAGAGCTTAGTCCATCTTGAAGGGCACACCATGGTTTTAACTTGGGTAAGTTAATAAACCTAGAACCTAGAAAACTATGCCTTCTTAGGACCTAGTCGACCTTAAAATGAATGATGTGATGAGTAAAGTTTAATAACAAATTTTCCCTTAAGAGTTGTCACCAAGCCTAGTGAAATTAAACCTAGGTCTAAGTAGAACCTCTGGAAAAAAAAAAAAACACTAATTAGACATATAATAAGAAGGGGGTAAGGAAAATTCAAACTTTAATTATTAAAGTAAAAATTATAATGGAGGATTAAATTTATTAAAAGGGTAAATGGTTGTTTGGTCTACACTTGATAATTTTGATTTTTAGCTAAAAAGAAAAAGGGGGGAAACTTAAAGAAAAATGGAAACTTAAAGAAGAGAGGAAACTTAAAGAAAAAGGGGAATGTCTAACTTAGTAAGGAATCTAGCCTTTGAAACTTTCTATTTATGAACTCAACTAGGATTTAAGTAAGGCATAAGTCATTTAGGAATTGTAAGGGAATAATGGGACACCGAGGATCATTTTTAGGAACACTTTTAGGTGGGTGAACAAAATAGGCAAATTTAATTAATTAATAAATTGATTTTCTCATGCAACTAGGGGATCAACTGCCATGTGTACGGGGGGGGGTTTTCCTATTTAGATAAATGAAAAAGTAATCTAATGAGGGTTTGGGAAACTAATCACTTGAAAACTCTATAAAAAGGATGGTAGAGGAGGATTATGGATCACATCTGTCTTGTGTAGCGTTACGCTGTCAGAATTTTATCTTGACTGAATTTCTCTTGTGGGAGTTGGGATACCCTGCTCGGGTAATGAGTGGTAGCTTGACCTTGTGAGACGATCTAGGAGATAGCATTCTGTCATATTGTGTGTGTGGCCCCTTTGTGGCTCAGGGGGCTTAGGGGGAAGAAGAGTACACCTAACGTTGGCTGGAGGTATCGGTAAGGTCTCATCGGTCGAAAAGCGAGATCTAGATGGAGCAAACACATGGGAGAACCTAGTCGTCGTCGATAAAGGTATGCCTATTAAAGTTGTTAATTGTAATAAAATTTAATTTACACTTGTTTATTTTACTATATTCGGATGACGATTTCATTTCCATGAGCTTTCCTTGCACATCTATTTCTACAGTGATTGTAACAAATTATTTTTGGGAAAATAATAATTTGTAATGGTAATATGACATAAGAAAAATAAAATTATTTGCACATACATAACCACATTGGAAGAACTGTTGCATAGGATAGAATTGGTTTTCTTTCAAATTTTGGTAAGAATGTAGGTCTCCTTAGGGATTCCTTGAGTGTTATCAAATGAAGTCTCCTTGTCGTTTGACATGTAGATAGATTGATTGTATATGCATTGTTCTCTAATACTCTGCAAAAGTAATAAAAATATGTTATCAAATGTATTCTCCTTGTGGCTTGAAACGTAATAGATTGTTTGTATATGTATTGCGTTCTAATTCTATGCTGATGTAATAAAAATATGTTATCAATGGAATCTCCTTGTCGCTTGAAATGTAGATAGATTGATTGTATATGTATTTTTCTCTAATTCTCTACAAATGTAATAAAAATATATTCTCAAATGTATTCTCCTTGTGGCTTGAAGCATAATAGATTGGTTGTATATGTACCACTTTCTGATTCTGTTCATATGTAATAAAATATGTTATCAATGGAATCTCCTCGTCTCTTGAATGTAATATGAACAATCATATATGTATTTTTTGAGCAGATGTTATAAAAATGTTGTTATCAAATGTAATCTCCTTTTCCCTTGAAAAGTAATAAGACTGGTTGTATAGTTATTGTTTCTATTTCTCGACATCTACAATAAAAATATTGTAATCTTCTGGTCGCTTGTAATTTTAAATTGCTAGATGGACAAATTCACTGGAATCCTTTCCTTCCACTGTTATGTGGGCTCGTACCGCCCAGATCCTTGGGAACAGTAACGTTCTATCTCTTTCACCTCTATAAAATCAATTTTGCCCAACGACTCCCTGTCTTGCTCAGCTAATGGAATCTTCGGTCTCTGTGATGATTTTTATTTCCACTCAGACTTATCTCTGTGACTTCCTGGGTGGTGTTATCCCTACGAATGTCCCCTTAAAATCATTGCATTTAATATGCACGCTTTGTGAGTTATGGGTGTCTTAACCCAACCGTTTTATTTTTATTATCTGTATTATCATGCAAGCTCGACGAGTACTGAGCGCTATATCCTGACCTTTTATTATGCATGTCGCTTTGGTTGAAATCTAGAATTCCGCCCAGGATAGAGTTCTTCCTGGCGGGTTAGTTTTGTGTTTTTTTACTCCTGTGAGTGAACGAATTGCCCTGTTATCGCACGGTTTGTAGGAAAGGTCCAAAGAGCTTGAGTCAGGGATGGAAACCGGCGTAACAGGAGCTTCCCCACCCACTGTCACCTCGATGGGGAGCTCTTTCTATTTAGGAGGGCAAGTCCAAGGGAGACGTCCCTAAGGCAATCTGGGTTGAAGAAAAGMTAAAGGGTAAAAGACCAAGTCAAGGAAATCCCTTTCACAGATTGTTGCCCAAGAAGAGATAGTCAAAGAGAAAAAATCCACTGAAGATGCACCTGTTTGCGAGACAAGACAAATACAACTAGAATATGTGCTTGCAGTGGGTTAGTACTTCATAAGTATTTTAAGACTATATTTCAAATATATATATATAAGCTAATGATCAAATGCAATTGTTGACGAAGTCAATGATTGCTAAGCAAGGATAAATAACTTGTATCACTTCTTCAACAAAGCATAAGAGGTAATA
>JZKD02S2190383.1:30177-40863 GCA_000966675.3 Picea glauca | reverse complement strand
TTCCCAGGATAAATGTTGTGTCTCTTGTGATTGTGTATTTCTCAGTGATCTTGGATTATGCTATTGTTATATAATGAAATGCAAACATCTATAATAATGGCTTAAACATTAACATCTTACTAGTCCTTAATATGCAAATTGTAAAATGTTTGGTGATACGTTTATAAAAATATTCAAATTTCTAAGGATTTTATATAGTTTCTATAAAATTTTGGCTATTTTTAGGGTAAAACAATTTTATTATATGTAATTTGGATGAATCAGTTTTAGAAAAAAAAAGGAATTTGGCAAATCCTTTTTTGGGAAAATCATGGAAAATTAGCCTGTGGGAGAAATTCGGCCCCTAAAATTTTCCATGTTCTGCATTCCTCATGTGGAATGCGTAATGCAAAGAGTCTTGTTTCTCTTTCTTCACATTGTTGAGTTCCCACATTCCCACATTGCTACATCTGGTTCGAAGTGCAGAGCCGATTTTTTGAGTTTTTCTTCCCTTATCTCCATTTCCACATTCTACATAGAGAATGCAAAGTCTTTCTCTTTCTCTACATCACTACATTCCCACATCACTACCTTAAATCACTATTTTCTCCCCTAACACACGATACAAGGGAATAATTTGGTCATTTTATTATTATGGACAACATTGAGATTTCGTGGGCATCGCTTGATATATTTGGTTGAGTGCATGCACTTGTTTAAAGCCCTTTATGTGATTTTTTTTTGTCATTTTAATGCAGAAAAAAATGATTCACACGCACATCATGGTTTCCTAAAAATGGTACATACTTGATTAAAGTTACAAAGTACTCAATGTGTGGATTTCCTTCCGAATTATTTAGTGACAACAAACTTCAAACGTACATGTGTTTTTTTGGTTAACAATCGGTATAAGTGCACAGTGGATATCTTTTTAGCAACAACATTTTTATGAACAATTTTCACTTTTATTTTGCAATAAAAAACAAATAGAATGTAATATTAGGATAATATAAGTGATTATCTTGGTAGATTAATTCAAGTCGTTGAGTGCTTTGAACTTCATGCAGAAGGTCTTGGGGTCAATTTTTCATGTTGGTTTTCTTTGTTGTGATGTTCCTCACTCAATGTCCTCATTAGGTCAAACGACATAATCAGTGCCAATAGGTTTTCACTAGGTACCATCCATGAATGTAGAGAAGTGCCCAAAAAATTCCCCCAAATTATTCCTTGAGAAAAAGAAATACAAATGCAATTTGATTGCAAGAGTTGAATGTGAGAGTGTCTTGAACTATTCCTCATATTCCTTTGAACTATGCATTCAATTGTTTTCCTTGCATTTGCATGGGCCAATAACGTTTGACTCTAAATGGGTTAATGTCTCAGGGTATATCATAAGACTAGATGGCACAATCTAAGGAAACTACATGCATCTAAATAGATTGCTTGAATCATGAAGCTGAGATTAAGGAAATAAACATTTTCGTAAAATTAATCTGACCTACATACATGCCATATGTCATGGATGTTATCTAGATGAAGACTTGCTTCATCATGAATGTTTCAATAACTAGATATGTAACACATTTTCAAAAGGGCATATGTGCATTTGAGTCAATTTCAACTTCATAAAGACATTGATCAAGATTTTCTTGGAAGAAGTTTTGAGTTTTTTTTTAATCAAGTGAAGTTTATTGAGACTTACAAAGAACTAAATGTTTGGCTTCAATTGAAATTGGAGAAGTTAGAAGGCTCCTCTTTTGCATCCAAAATGCAATTCCAATTTCTCGAATCCTAAAGAGATGGAATAGAGAATACTTATTGATGGGGATAAAGAATGAATGCATTTGTATTCCTCCTTTCACCCACAATTTTGGCAATATTTTTCTTGGTTCTAGGATGACTTACCTATTATTATTGTTTAACCTATTCGTACAAATGAACCTTTTCACCCACATTTTTGGCAATATTTTGCTTGGTTATGGGATGCCTTACCTATTATTATTGTTTCACCTATTCTAGCAAATGAACCTTTTCAAATAGTGTACTAGCATGATCAACTTATCTTTGAAAATGACATAAGGGGGTCAAACTATGAGTAGTTGAACACATATGTCATATAGATGTGAGGTCTCTCAAAAGCATCACAGAAAACTTAAGTTAGAAACTTACATATGGCTGCATCATGCATGACTTATCAAATGGGAGACCCACTAGATTGAAGGGTCATTGAATACATATCTCAATGCTTTGAGTTCACAATTATTCAATTTTCTTGGACAACAACAAAAAAATTATTAATATTGCACTAAAAAGAATAGAAGTTTTATAATAGAAATGAAAAAAGCAAAACAATGTTTCCATAGGGAAATGAATCAAGAAAATGTGAAAAGTATCTAATTTTAAAATTGTTGCAACTGCCAATATCAAGGGAAACATTCTATAAAATATATACATAATAGGAGAAGAGGGTTACCATACAAGTTTTAGAACCCTTTTTCTATGAGTTCAAAGTCTCTTTGTTCTTGTTTTTGTGCTTTGATTGCTCGCCTATTTCTAAAATATTTTGCAACACTTTTTTTGTGAGTTCAAATTCTCTTTGTTCTTGTTTTTTTTCCTTTGGTTTCTTTGGCGTATTTCTGAAATATTTTACTTGAGTTGGAGTTTGTAATGATGAAATACTACCATGTGTTATTTCATGGTCTCAAGTTTCCTAGGAAGGAGTAGATTCATTATTTTGTTACTTTCCATAAATTCCTTTTTAAGTCTTTTGATTTGATCTGTTCTTTGTGTATGATAGTGCCATCGTAAAAGACATTGTCAATAAATAGGATTATTGTTTAGATATTTATCAAAAGATCCTTTGAGTAAAGAAGATGCATATTTTCAAAAACCATGTAATGATTAATTTCGAGCATGGTGATATAAATTTGCACATATTCTAGCTATGAGGGTTAGCTCAATTGGTTGGTGCCATTGTTGTCAAGTCATTTCTAGTGATATAATGTGTTATGCATGTCCTTAGTTCAATTCCGACAAGATTAGTGCAATGTCTGCATTGCTCGCTTGACATTGGGCACCATCCTCAATATAGGGGGAAGTGCTCAAGAGTTTCCTAGGGAGTTATTTCCAAGGAATAAATGTGCAACTATTCTCTTTTTATGAACATATGAGTATTCATTAGAATTTTCCTATTCAATGTATTTTACTTTTCATTTCATAAGTTAGATATAACAACCTCTTCCATGAAACCAACGGCCTTAGATTATCCCTCCTCCTAGTGTTGAACATGGAATTTGAAGATACAACCACATATCTTCTTTGGCTTCAATTTATTCTTTAAAATCATGTGTTTATCTCATGGTGTATGCCTTCAGTTATTGTTCTCAAGTATTGGATTGGTAATCTAACATAAATTTTGGTGTAGTTCTTCATTAGAGTTTTAGATGGCTATTAGGTGTTATGTTTCAATGTTCTTCTCTTGTTTTCTTGAAAGTCTGTGAAAAGCTATGACTCCAATTTATGGATATTGTGAAATTCTATAATGGGTTGATAAAATTGAAGAGAGTTTACAAAAACAACTATTGATTACATAAGTTTCAAGAGTTGAAGTTGTTGTTTTGATTTCCCTTCTTTAATCAACAAGAAAATTATATTCTATATTTTATTTTTGTATTCTAACATTTAATCATTATGTTGATGAATGGATGCAAATGTCAATTTGAGAACATAGACGGTTAGAGTATGTTTGATTACATGGTTTGTGTGTATTCATTTGAGATGAATTTATTATTTTCAAATATTTCGTACAAGAAATGTGAAGCTCATTTGGAGAACCACCCTCAATGGATGTGGGATAATCCTTTCACCCCATCAAACCTCTCAAATTTGACCTCCTTTACTAATTCAAAAAAAGAGTGTTAGCACTAGGTTTTCTATGTAAAGATACAATTAGATGCTTTAAATTGAAGATGTTACCATCAACATACATTGTAGATTTTGACACAACCAGGCCTCGGTTTCTTCCAAACCGATAATTTTGAGTCTTTTTATGGGACAATGTGTGCCTAAAGTTTCATGTCATATAACAACAATGCAACGGACAAACAATTTTAGAACTAGAATAAATTATGTGAATTTAATTGGAGAATATTTATAGATGAAATTTTAAGAGATGTTCTTTCAAATTGTTCATGACTTTAAAGTAATCTCTTATGTGATAAATTTATTCTTAATGACTCCTCTTGTTCCCAAAATATTTTTGTCCATGTTCACTATATAGATTCGATACAACAAGACAAATTTAAATCAAACCACGACCCTCAATCTATGATGTCAACTTTGATGAGATTACTAAGGTAATTGCGGTTTTCACTAAGTTATGGGTTGCATTTTTAGTATATTTAAGTTGATAATGAATATTTTCATGATGATGTGATTTACACCATTTGTGATTAGTGAATCAAATCTAATGAAAATGATGATGTCATTAATAATGTGAATTTTAATGCAAAATTCCAAGTAAACTTGTGATGCAGTGCCCCTACCTCAGCAGGGTCTGCTAACCTCTCGGTCATTGGATATTCAACTTCCCCGAGCTGGATTATCTCTTAGATTCCCTACTAGAATCTTCGTAACATGTCCACGGGTCTTATTATGTAACTCCGCCCGCGCGAACAAGCACCAGGCACAAGCCTCCTCCACGTGACCACTGGTTGTGACCACACACCTAACTAAAAGGCACTTCACAATGAACGACTTCATGTATCCTTTTGTGATTCACCCGACTCTCTCTACTTCCAATTTCCAAACTCCTCAGTTCTGAACTCGCGGACTCCAAATTAGGGATCTAGCGAGCGTTGGCTCCTTCCCCTATTTTCCACCGATGTGACCTCCAACTATAACCTGGGGTCCAACTTCCGAGCTCTATGGGACTTCGCACTTCGTGAACTCACGAAGTATCTCTCCTCCCTTCTCATGAAGTTCGAACTCCCAACTTCACTCACCTCAGATCAACGATCCCAGACTCCCCAGGCTCCAATGTTCCAGAGCCTCTCTTGCGAATCGAGACTTCGCGTTTCGCGATTTTGGAGAGCATCTCCCTTCTTCCTTCCAACTTCCGACTTCCCGAACTCCACTCGCCTCAGATCAACGGTCCGAGACTCCCCATGATCTAACGGTCCTGATCCCTTCTTTGTGAGTCGGAAGTTCATGTTTCACGACTTTGGAAAACAACTTCCTCCATGCTCCAAACTCTTGATTGTTGATTTCCTGAAATCTCCTTCCCACGAAAGGAATCAATGGTTCGATCTTCCCTTAGATCGACGACTCACTATCTCTCCTGAGCTTTTGAGTGTTGAATGACTCTTGACCCTTATCCTTCTCACAGTTGTACTGGATCCAACAACCCACGGATATTGAAACTTCTCCCTCCAGGAATTTTTACCGTCCGTTTAGGCTCTCAATGACTCCTTACCAAATAATTTGGCGTCAACCCTTCTAAGCTTGTGCTTTCTTCCTTGACTTGGAATATTTCGAATGTTTCAAAGGCTTCAACCTTTGATTCTTCTGCGAGCCCACTAACTTTGGGTCTCGTCCGCGTTTTTGAGAACGCTATCTCTCCTGAGCTTTGGCAAATGAAATTGAACCTCGACCCTGGCACACACTTGCGCTCTGCGTGCAAACTTGCACTGGTTCTCTCTGAGTTTTCAACTTACTCAATCTCTAAGGGACTCGACCCTTCTGTGTCTTTTCAAAAGACTTTTTGGTGCCCTCCTGGCACACTCTGTGCTCGACCTCCTGAGCTTTCAAACTTGAAACAAGTTCCCCTCTACGCGCACTCCTTGAGCTTAATATGCACACTCTGCATACAAAATTTCAACGCTATCTCTTCTGAGCTTCGAGTCGAAAAAGACTCTCTTACACACACTCATTGCGTTCAGTATGCACTCCTTGCATAACTTACAGAAGATAAACAATTGAAACTTATACTAACATTCACACTTTCATCTACTCATAACGAAATTCATTTATTTATGAAAACACAATAACAGGGAATTGCAAACAGTAACAATACTATGCATTTGGATCAATTTCCCTCTGTCATATTCATTCAAATGTAAATGGCTACAGCTAAGATCAAATCAATAACTAAAAACGCAGAAAATTACTACTAACTTGCAACAGCCTCATTTGGGCATACAAAACCTCTATTTATCTCTTAGGGTTCTTAGGGTTCCCCCAACTACTCGTCTACTCGAAAAAATGAGAGAAAGAAAAAAACCTAATTGCTACCTAAGTTCAGTTACATTCAAGACTAGGAGTGAAACTCCCAGATCACTCATGATCATTTCGCTTCTAAGCGTTTGATCTTCCTCTGTTTTCAATCAGCTCCGAAAAATCCTCAATAAATGCCAGTGGTTTTGGATTCCAAAATGATTCTCATGCCTGAGCTCTCCTTCCATCTGTGCTCGCTGACGTCGTTGACGATGCTCCTGCATCATACTCCCTTGGACAAAAAAAATCATGGACTCCTTCACCGACTTTCCATGCTTCTGGATATCAGCTTCATTTTCCCAACTGGAATCTTCTACTGGGTGTCCCTTCCACTTGACCATATATTCAAAATAGGTCTTCCTCCTGGTCTTCTTGCCAATCCTCTGATCAACGATCTTCTTCATCTGTAGTGTTTCTGTTATAGGCATATGTTTCTCCCACTGAACCTTCGCTTGATTTTTTGATTCCTCTATGTCGTCTTTCCTGTAAGGATACAGGTCTGAAACATTGAATATGGGTGATATGCCCACATCATCTGGCAGCTCAATCGCATAGGCATTTGCGTCAAATTTCCTTAAGATATTACATGGCCCTATCTTCTTCATTTTTAATTTGTTATATGTTCCCCTAGGGAATCGTTCCTTCCTGAGATGTGCCAGAACCTTATCTCCTACTTCAAATTGAATCTCCCTGTGATGTTGATCAACTCTGCGCTTGTATTCTTGGCTAGAGATTTGCAACTGTCCTCTGATATGGCTATGGAGTTTTTGCATTTCTGCAGCAAAATCTTCTGCTCCAACGCTTCTGATATCACTATGTTCTAAGTCTCTCAACTCAGGTACTCCCCTGGGTTTCATTCCATACAATATTTGGAATGGGCTCTTTCCAGTGCTCATGTTTAGTGAGTCGTTGTATGCAAATTCTGCTTGTGGCAGAATCTTATCCCACTGATTATGATGCTCAGTGACTAGACTCCTCAAGAAGTTTCCAAAACTTATGTTTACCACCTCAGTCTATCCATCTATCTAAGGGTGATAAGTTGAGCTGAAGGACAGATTCATCCCCAACTTCTTCCACAGTGTTCTCCAAAAATGACCAACAAATTTTGTGTCTCTGTCCGAGACAATGCTTCTGGGTAGGCCATGAAGTCTCACAACTTCATTGAAAAATAGATTTGCAACATGTGTTGCATCATTGGTCTTCTGGCATGGGATAAAGTGTGCCATCTTTGAAAATCTATCCACCACCACAAATGTGGAATCAAATCCTCTTTGTGTCCTTGGCAGTTCCAAGACAAAATCCATGCTTATTGCATCCCAAGGCCTCTCTAGTATTGGCAATGGTTGATACAATCCATCGTTCTGTCTTTTACCTTTTGCATGTTGGCAGATTCTACATCTGTTCACAAATTTCACTACTTTTGTTCTCATACCTTGCCAATAGTATGAGTTGCCCAACTGTGCAAATGTTTTATCATGGCCGAAATGTCCAGCCAATCCCCACTGTGATTTTCCTTCAAAAGGTTGTCCCTCATTGTGCATTTTGGTATGCACAATTGATTTCCCTTGAACAACAATCCCTCTTGAATCATGTACTCTACCCAATGGCTCCTGTCTCTCAGTACAGGATTTGCACATGCTTCATATGCTTCCTTGAAATTTGCATCATCACAATACATATCCTTAAGGTGTTCAAACCCCAAGGTCTTCACCTGAAACTCTTGCAGAATCAAACATCTCCTGTTCAATGCATCAACAATTTTGTTAGCATTCCCAACAATATGTTTTATGACAAAAGTAAAATTCTGCATAAAATCAATCCACTTTGCATGCCTCTGATTTAATTTTTCCTGTATGGTTATGAATTGTAAGGCTTGGTTATAGTTGTATAAGAAAAATTCATGCGAGACAAGGTAATTCCTCCATTTCTTCAAGGCTTGAATTATGGCATAAAACTCTTTATCATATGTGGAGTATTTCCTCTTAGTCTCATTCATCTTCTCACTAAAATAGGCAACATGCCTATTATCCTGGTTCAAAACTACTACAATTGCAACTCCACTTGCATCCAACCTCACCTGAAATGTCTTTCCAAAATTAGGTAAGACCAGAATTGGTCGTTCTGTTATTTTCTTCTTCAGTATATTGAAGCTCCTCTCGGCCTCCTCTGTCCATTTAAAAGATTGGTGCATCTTCTTTACTGTGTGCATCATTGGTGCACAAATTCCACTGAAATCTCTGATGAAATTCCTATAGAAACTTGCTAATCCATGGAAGCTTCTTACCTCAAACATGCTTCTTGGTGATGGCCATTCTTTGATTGCTCTCACCTTTTATGGATCCATCTTCAATTCATTTGAAGAGATCACAAAACCCAAGTAAATGAGTTATGTCTTCATAAAAGAGGAATTCTTCAAGTTTATCAACAACTTCTCCTGTTGTAGTCTCCTCATTACTAGTGGCAGGTGTCTCAAATGCTCCTCTTTAGTCTTGCTAAAGATCAGTATATCATCCAGATATACAACCACAAACTTGCCAATGAAGTCTTTCAGTATTTCATTCATCAATCTCATAAAAGTGCTTGGGGCATTTGTTAAGCCAAATGGCATAACAAGCCACTCATACAAACCTTCATTGGTCTTAAAGGTTGTCTTCCATTCATCATCCTCTCTCATTCTTATTTGGTGATACCCACTCTTCAAATCTATCTTCGAAAAGAAGTTTTCTCCACTTAAGCAATCCATTAAGTCATCCATTCTTGGCAAAGGGAACCTATACATGATAGTGATCTTGTTAATGGTTATTGAATCTGTACACATTCTTCATCCTCCATCTTTCTTTGGACTCAACACAGTTGGAACTGTGCATGGACTTAAGCTCTCTCTGACTAAACCCTTGTCTAACAATTCTTGGACTTGGTTCTTTACCTCCTCATTCTCTCGAGGTGCCAATCCATATGATGCTTTGTTTGCAGACTTGCTCCTGGTATCAGATCAATATGATGGTTGATACTTCTGATGGGTGGCAATGAGTTAGGCAGCTCATCCACCACTATGTCAAAAAAATTATCCAACAATTCCTGAACTTCTTCAGGAAAATCATCCATTGTAGTACTTGTAAGGACATGTTAAGGCCCTAACCCACACATAGGTAGATCAATGTATTCGGATGTAATAAAGGTCAATATTAACAAGGCCTTTCAATAAAATAGAATAAGGCGGATGTAAGAAGACCTAATAGAAGCTTATGCTTCTAGAATGATCTTCCTCTAGATGCTTCTCTTAATAGACATATTTAGTATAAATAAGGGTCGAGGGTATGAAAACCCTAGCTTGGAGATTATTGTAACAGAGCGTTGCTCAGCTGGAGGTTGCCCCCTTGAAGAGGCATGTGAACATTGTTTTCTGAATCAAAGTGTTATTTCAGTTGTTGTTCTCATATTATTTCTGTGTTATTTTGGAGATTATGTTGGTTATATTATTGTTATTCTGCCATTTCTAGCATCTTATTTATGTTCTGCGTATTTATAATATCTGGTATCTTGCAAGTGGTATCAAAGCACTTTCCTTGGTAGAAATTGTGGGTATTTTTTTTCAGGGTAGAGACATATTCCGGCGTCTTTAAGCCACAGAGATCTGTTATTACGCACATAAACCCGCGGTTGAGGGATCCATACACGTAGGAAATATAAGTGGTTCTTAAGCGCACATCTGTTGGCCACCCTTGTAACCCTTGTTGGTACCTCTTCGAGTGGTAGCGCATCAGACAATACCTGTGTACGGATCGGCCTAGATTTCCTGAAGCCCTCTTTAGATAAACCTATCGGTCGTCGAACTGCTATAGTGTCACCGAGAACATCACTTGAGAAGATACTCTCTAGTACCTGGGTAGTCAGGTAGTACGACTAAGGGTACGGTCTATCCTCCTTAGTTAGTGCTCTGAGATATTGGGCCAAGTACTACTATTGGACCCTGCACATATATCAGAGAGCTATAGCACAGGGCAAACCCTTGAATACCTACCCCTTGGGGAACATAAACATAAACAAATTAAACCGGCCAGATCTATTGTCGCGCAAGTGTGTTCGGGTTGCCAAGTAAATACACATTTCTTTCTGGTTAAGAATTTGGGGATTTCAGCACTGCAGCATTCTTCAGACCAAAGTATAACCCCACAGTTGTAAAAAAAAAAAAAAAAATCTGGAAATGTGTTCACCATTATTTGAGACCTATTCCATTAGATTCATCTCTTCTCCCTTATCACATTCATCCATATCATTTTTTTGCAAAAAAATTCTAACATCGCCCACTCCCTTTTCAATTCACCCATCCTCATGGCCCATACCCATAGCCAAGAACTGGAGTCTCGCTTCAACACCTTGCAATCTAGTTTCCTCGAGACCCAAAAAGAAGTGCAACAACTCAGTGCTACTATT
>JZKD02S2190372.1:23447-40864 GCA_000966675.3 Picea glauca | reverse complement strand
ATATAGCTTTAGAATAAAATGAATTAAAGCCATTCCAAATTTAGTGAAAAATTACCCATGGATTAAAATGATAAATAAAAAATTAAGCTTAGGGACATTGACTAGCTTTTCAGCGGGGTGATTAAATTATTAAAAGAATAAGTAGAATTGTCACACATAGCTTTAGAATAAAATGAAGCTTTTCAGCGAGGTGATTAAATTATTAAAAGAATACGTAGAATTGTCACACAGCTTTAGAATAAAATGAATTAAAGCGATTCTAAATTTAGTGAAAAATTACTCATCGAATAAAATGATAAATCAGTAAAATAGTAAAAAATAATTAATATTTTCTATTAAATTATGAATTATAATGAATTACTTATTAATGAAGGTTAAGAAAAAATGAGTTAATAATTTCATAATGGATTAAGGTTAAGAGTATGTGTGGACTACATATGGCTTAATAAATCATGGGGATTAATAAACCATGGGTACATGATGGATTTTCTTTTCCATTTAATTATAAAATATTTGAGTGTATACTACCATGTGTACATGATGGATTTCCTTTTCCATTCAACTATAAAATATTTGAGTGTGTATTAGGGAGGGATGCTTAATGTTAATGTTGTGGAGATGGTTAGCAAATTAAAATGTCAATATTTGTTTTTATATGTTTTTATGGAAATGATTGAAATTGATAATTATAAAATATTGAAAAATAAAAATGATAAGAAATTAAATATATTATTATATTTATAATATAGATTAATCTTAATAAAAAATCTAATAAGCATTTAAAAATGATTAAAAGAAATAGAGATTAGTTTGGAAGTGTTTAAAATTTTTAGAATTAAAATAAATCTATACTAATATATTTAATTTTAAATTTTTATATTTATTATGATATTTTTTTTTAATTAATTGTTATTATTTTTTATTGGGATATAGTTCATTTTTTCAATTTTATTTATTAATATTTTTCTAAAAATTATTGAAATTGCTAATTATAAAATATTAAAATGATTTGAAGGAAATGATGTGTATTTTCATGAAGAAGGTTAAAAAGGTAAAATTACCAACAAGACTTTACAAATTGTCACAGATTTATGGTATTCATGATTCAATAAGAATTTAAATAAAATATAAATAAATAAAATTTTAAATTTAAGATATGTATGAAATGATCATAAATATGACATATTTATTAAATTAGCTTAAAAGGGTTAGGGATATTTATTTATAAGTGAAGATTTCATTTCAAAAGATTTAAGAAGCTAGGTAAAATAAGCTAATAGAAAGGGAAATGGACAATAATTAGAAACTTAAAGGATAAATACTATAATGATAATAATAAATAGGATTTTGTGACACATCAATAAAATTCTAAAAAATTTCAAATAATCCTTTATCTTCTTAAAGTAGGATAGACCAATTTAGTCTTAATGGAAGTTAACCATCATTGTCATCATTAAAATATAAAAAAGAAATAATAACTATTCTTATGAAGATGTTAACAAAAAAACATACAAAGAATATATACATATAATTAAAATATATTTTACAAAGAATCTCAAATATCCTTTAAGATCTTTTTAAGATAGGATAGACTAATTTAATTTTAATAGAAGTTAACCATCATCGTCATCATTAAAATATAAAAAAGAAATAATAACTATTCTTATGAAAATGTTAAAAAAAACATAAAAAAAATATATACTTATAACAAAAATATATTTTACTAAAATATATTTTACTAAGATTGATTATTAAAATTGAAATAAAAAAAATAACATACCAACAATACTATACAAACTGATACTATACATATTGATTGTAACTGATGGAATAATTTGAATTGCAAATCCCTTCAAAACAATTTTTAAATAAAGCAGTTAACAGAATAAATAAATAAGAAATGGAAGAGTGATAAATAAAACTCCAACCATTCAAATACAAGAATAATGTTTACTAATCAATTGTCCAATGGGTGGTAAAATATAAATGTAATTGCATTCAAATTTTAATCATAATGACTCCACCTACCATCCAAGGGATTGACCAGAGAATGGTCCATTATGGGCGCACGAAGAACCAACTGTATTGCATAATATTTATGCTAACAGGTGTCTCTTCCCAGTTATTTTATATAATATGGCTGGGAAAGAGGCCCTGCACACAGCAAAAGAGTTTCTAAATGGACCCAACCCGCATTTTCTTCTCACAGAGTATCCATTATCCTGCCTGCAAGCTTCCCATACGGCGTTATCCGTTAGTCAAATATCAATCATAAAATGATTGACGATTACAATATTACGTGCAAATCACTGAGGCCCGAATGAAGAAAATAAGAATGGCGCACGGCGAGAAGCAACGTCCAAGGAGTTACTAAATACCAGGGATTGCAGTAAAAAATAAAATGTGCCAAAAATCTGTCCCAACAGTTGGGTGGCTAACGAGATACAAGAGAGATATGTGGTGTCTAGTCTTAATCCACATGGAGAAGATCTCTATACACTAAACATAGGGATCATATGCAACAACTCTGTAATAACCTCTCTAAATACCATGATACAATCTCTATATTACAGGATAGTCCTCTATCTCCTCCATCTCCTTATCTTGTTGGGGAGGCTCATCTCCAACATATGTGCTATTTATCTGCAAAACATTAGATAATAATAATAAGATAAATAAAACAAAATGTTACAATAAATCACATGTGCATTAAATAAGACATAAAAATATGCATCTGGATTTATCAAAACATTACGATAATATTATCTCTCTCATTTGCTGACTCGACTATTGTAAATAGGATTTTTGGACATCCTATCCAATCCATCCATGTGTATGAGTACTATACAATATCAAAGACAAGTTTGAGGCCCTGGGGCTACAGTTGGGCATGTGCATGCTTGCTCGCTGGTTTGTTGCTTACTGTTTTCTTTTGTTTACTTCGGCTTTGCAGGGTTGGGGTCTTGCACCGACAGTTGGAGCTATTTTGTTTTTACACTTTGCGGTGTTTAGGGCTTGCACCCACGAGTGGACTTGTGGTTCTATTGTTTGTCGTGTCTGGTGAAGTCGAGATTTGTTGCCTGTTCCTTGCCCGCCTGTCCTGCTATTAAATTTCGATCCAATTCTTTTTTCTGGTTCTAGACCATACCTACATGTCTTTTTAAAATGTTCTTGTAGAAGAAAAGGATATTGAGATGGTTCTACCAAGAGTGGTGTTCTGTGGATTGCAAATTGCAGTATTCAGTTTCTATGCTGTTTGGCGTGCGACATTTCTAGCACAATCAATGTGTTCTGAAATGCATCACACCATTTACATTTGGATGAAACCATTTTCATTCTAGCATGCTTTAGTGTTGACATGATACAAAATAGTGGCATAAGAAATGATTGGACAACTACATGTGCAATTACGATGTCCATTGTCTTTTTGTTAAGACAAAGCACGTGAAAAACACACTTTTTAACCATATATGGTGAAATGTGCCCATATCACAATACAACCTCTTTATCCTCTACATAGACTGGTGTGACCACAATACAATTTGTCTTGTACTTGAAATATGGTATGTACACCAAATATACTGCAAAATTATATTTCCATGTCTCGACGCATATATGGATACTGTGCCATAGAAAACCAAAATCATTTAGCTATGGTGATGCAATTATTAATATTTTGTGGCTTTTGTGGCTTGTAATATATTTTGGGCAAGAGAAAAATTTATCTAATTACAACCATGGATGGAGAAAATAAAAGGTTCATGTTTCTACTTATTCTCATGTGAATTGTATTCTCTTTGTTGCTGCATTGAAATAAATAGAACTGTATTTCTTTTTTTTACATGTCTTTCTGCATACTAACTTACCTTCATGTCCACTGTATGTTCGATGTTGCTACATTGAAAGAAACCGATTGGTTGGACATGAAGATGAATTCTTATATGCCACAACACAGGGGGTTGTGGTACAATCTTTGAAAAGGTATACCAACTGTGCTAGTAAATCAAACATACAAAACGGGCGGGGACATATAATATTGGACTAGAAAAAGATGATTTGGCAACAATGGGCCTTTGTTGAGACTTCCCACTTCCAAACATTGCCCTCTCCATTTCTAATTTTTCCACTTTCTATTATCCCTTTTTCCCCCCCTCTTCTATACTTACCTTTTCTCAGCTACTTTTGATTTTTGGTTTCTTTTCTTAGTCATCTTTCCGAAAATGTCCAGGTGTATGGGTTGGCAGACTCACGGGTTCACATTTATAGTCATGCTTCTACCTCATTCCATACTTAGCCACTTTTTTGGTTGCGGGTTCCCGAGATGGCGGGTTCAAGATTTCTCCTCTGGATTCAGAGGTTCCATGATATAAAGATTGGTCGTTGTACCCCCCCATCATGCCCTATTTACTGTTACACATTTTTGTAGTCAAAAAATCCGAGGCATACAATTTGACCTTCAGGTCCTCATGTTTCCTGAGTATCCCTTGACACCCTATTTCGTATTCCATCTCCTTCGACCTTGTATGTGACATTCAAAACAATTATGGAAAATATACAATGCATATGCTTATTTAGTCCTTCTGATGTTCATCTACACATGCTTGCATCAGAAAAAGTTAAACTAGTGATATGGCCATTAGCAATCAATCATCGCAAACATCAACAGACCGACAAGGCCAAATGTAAAGATGCATACATTATGTTCCTCATATGTTTACCAAACAAATATCGTCAGGTATTTAATCATCTATTCCATGGTGAATATGCTGATGTCATCTACAACACATACTTTGTAGTTCACTAGAAGTATTAACAAGTGCAAGCGAGACGCTGAACATAACGCAAGTTCCAGAGATTAAGAGGTCTGGTTGCAAAACTCTGGCTCCATACTTCATCCAACTTTTGTGTCTACTTGTACATTTATGCCAGGAAAAAAGGAAACAAAAAAAATAATGAAGACTACCATTCACATTACTTTTCCTATTCAAAAAATGTCACTAGGTCTAAACAACCGCTGAACTGGACAAGTGTTCGTCGGGGACATAATGGTTGTCTATAACACCTAATTGGACAGGGAAAACAAAAATAGATCCATTATGCGTGCTGACATGATAGACAACGAGGCCCTGATGACAGTCACACAGACTATTCCCACACAACTTGTCTAGAAACATGCAAAAAAGATATTGCTAGGTAATGGGATATCCATTACAAATTTTAATATATTTCCCAAAATAGTATATGACCGTGGTGATTGTGATTGAATTATATCGCTCAACGAAACAAGTATTGTGGAAAAAATTCACGTGATTTGTTCAGAATATCGTTTCGTCCCAAACAAAACTATCAACCAACTTGCACAAAGCAACGACATTTACCCAATCAGAACCATTGGTGCAACTATCACACTCGCGAGAAAACTTGGCTCGCAACACATTCTACATATAAAAGATGGAGAGTCATACAACGACAAGGCAATGGTACCGTTCTCCATATCCAATTTTTTCCTTTACTTTCACATGTCTATGTATGTCGGTTATGTTACAGAACTATTGCACTGTTACATGTTTCAGTTGCAATTGTTCGAAACCTATTCAAATTTGTTTTCCTCAATGGAACAACAATTGCATAAATGACAATTTCCACTTATTCTCTTAAAAAATATAACAAATAAAAGAGATGTTAAAGAAATGATATTTTGCACAACCCAAGCAACATTTGTAACAGAATTGTGAACAGACATAGTACAGGATCTCAAGAAACTAACTAGCTCTACAACTGTTGTGCATATACATCTACAATTTCATCCTCACTTTGCTCATACAAATTGCCTTCACCAATTTTCTGCAGTTTTTCTTTTTTTTTGTTGTTGTTGTGCAGTTGTATATTATATTGCTAAATATATTAACTACTATGCTCACATGCATAGGTTGAGGATGTTTTGGTTGCAGCGAATGCTTACTCGACCCCCTTCGAGCCTGTATGTGACAAATGAAACTCTCCTGCTTCTGCTTCTGCTTCTGCTTTCATAAGTGATGATACAATTGATTGTCTGCGATGGAGTAAAAAATGCTCTTACATATATAGACATTGCCTCAATGCTGCCATCCGAACCATGGGAAACAAAATCGTACATTGTACACTTAGACAACCTATGTTACAAGATGTGTTTCCTGGGTTAACAGAATTTTCATATGAAGCATACCTACAGAAAAAGGAAAAAAGTGTCTACATGCTGCGTGACTTTCCTCTTTTGATGCGTACTGCTCTATGGAACCTTGTGGGATCTCCCTTGACGTATTTTGTGTTCATGCATTGCCTTGTGCCTCGAGTTTCAATACATTTTGTGTTTACTTGATTCTTGGTTGTATGCTTTGTTCTGGAAAATTAATAATAGATTCAAGATATTGGCCGTTTTTCTATGATCTTAAAGAGTATACAAGACATGCTTTTCCTTTCAATATAAGCTTTCTGACGGAAATGTAGTATGTGACTCGTTTTAGCACTTTTCCTTGATCGATGAACTTAGCAAAATTCACCTCCAGGAATAATTTGAAATAAAAGGATATATAATATGTGAAGTTCAATGGAACTATCATATCACCGACAGGACATTAAAATTCAAATTCGTCATTGTTATACTTGCGGTGAAGTTGGCAGTACAATAAATTTACTTAAACATCCCAAAATCGATTTTCTTGTGGCTTTTCAATGCTTCTCTTATACAAACACATCTTGGAAACTATAAGGATGGCTTGCTTTATCTATTCCTTGATTGAATAACCTATTCACATGTTTAATGCACTTTATAGTTACTATTAATACCATTAATAGGGCTTTCTTACACCAATTCCCGCTTCCGAAAATTTCCATCCCCTTTATTTTTTCCCTCTGCTTTCCCTTTCTGGTTACTTAGTCGCTTTTCGGAAAATGTCTAGGTGCATGAGTTGGAGGATTCACGTCTTCACATTTCTATTGATACTTTTATATCACTAGCCCGATCGACCGCTTCCCCATTTCATATTGAGAATTTTTTTTTGATCGCGGGTTCCCAGATAGGTGGGTTCAACATTGCATTTCCATTGTTCCACTGCCTGCAAACAACACTCGGACTTCCCCGATCCATAAATTAGAAAACAAATTCCCCTTTTCTCGTTTTCTTTCCCTTTCTGGTTACTTGGTCCATTTCCAAATGTGTCATTTTTCTGAATGTCTCGTTCTTTTATATAAAGCACTCGAAGTTCCGCAATATACAAATTGAGTGTTGAAATCCATCATTGTCTCCTGTTCCATGTTACGCATTTTGCAATCAACAGTTGGGATATATACAATGTGACCATCGAGCCCTCACGTCTCTTGAGTAGAGCTTGTGGCCCTGTTTTCAAGCCCATCAATATTCCCTGTTCCGAGTATGTCTCATGCTTCTATATCACGAGTCTGACCAACCACCTACCCATTGCATACTTGGCCACTATTACCATTTCTAGTTCCTGGCCAAGCTTGCTCAACATTGCACTTCCATTGTTTCGTACCTGCAAACAACACCCGAAATTCCACGATATACAAATTGACGGCTAGAATCCATCATTATACCATGTTCCATGTTACACATTGTGCAGTCAAAACTTCAGAGACATACAATTTTACCATCGACCCCTCATGTCTCCTGAGTATATCTTGTGACCCTACTTTTTAAGTCTTCTCGACCATTTTCCATACTTGGCCATTTCTTGGAATCTCTTTCGAGAGTTGGTGGGTGGACGAAATGTACAATGTTTAATCGCTCTTCGCCATCCCCACCACCTTCTCACTTCTTTCTAGATATGAAATTATTAATCTTTAATGCTAGTAGCTCATCGTGTAGGGACTGTTAAGATTGTCATTAATACGAATTAAACCAAGATTTGTGGAGAAGAGTGTTATCCTTTCCAAGTATTAATTTCAAGCATGATGCAATCTCTTTCGTGCATCGACCGGTTGGTGCCTTTACATAATCTCTAATCCTTAATCACTCTTCACCATCACATCCACCTTCACACTTTTTTCTAAATATGAAATTAGTAAGCTTTAATGGTAACAACTCATTACGCACGGACCATGGAGCTTGTTATTGATCAACAAAAGGCTCAAGGAGATCTTCCATTTATACACATTAGACCAAGATCTGTGGATGGTTATATTATCCCTTCCCAATTTTCATTTCAATCATCATCTAGAGAAAATGAAAATTCTCGTTAACTTATGGCAACAGTTCCACAATAGTTCTGTCCAGATACAGTGAACACCTTTGGGCATGATGGCCAAAGGTTCTAGTATTCCAAGGCATATTATTAATACTCATCTCCCTCCGCCCAGGAGAAAAAAAGGAGATGGTCCCTTGGTTCACTGAGAGATATATTTCAAGCGAAAGAATTCCAAGGCAACCCCGCCTGCTCAAACAACCTGGCTGCCTACATTGATGGTTGGTGGAGAGGTTGATGAAATCGATTTCGAGTCGAGAGAAGATGATCTGATGGATGATGATACAAAAATGGATGATGGAAATGCAGATTCTATTCCCACTCCTACGCCCAAATTGAAATCAACCATAACTGGGGGCACTTCCCGGCTCGACGATGGCTGCCCTGACAAGACCAAAAGAATGGGTTTTAGAAAAGAAACCAACGCTAAATGCAATAGCCACTTTGCATCTTGAAAGTAGGAATTCCAGAGGTCCAAATTAGTTCGTTCTGTGCGGAAGTATTTCACTGTAAGGAAATGGTCTATTGATTCTCCCAGAGATATATTTCAAGCCAAACAAATATTCAATTGCAGGACCACTCTCCTGTTCTCTGGATATACAATTAAAATATTAAGGGATGAGAACCATAAATCCCATTGGTCCAAGGCATATTCCTACTACTCACCTCCTTCCACCCATAATGGACTAATTTGGGCCTCTGGAATTGCTCGTGCAACCTGTGTCCCTCAAGTCTTCGACTGCGAGGAAGTGGTTTCTTGGTGTGTCCTAACTTTCAATTTCAGGCTCTTCCGTTTTCCCTGCAAATTTTTTCGTCTTCTTCCTCATGGAAATCTTGTGAGAACTATCAATTTTACCACGAAGATGGGTTCTTATGTTCTCCTGCGCTTGAAAAATTATGCGTTGCTTTCTTGTTGGGGTGCAATGTTGGAGCGATGCCAGCGTCAGGAGATGGACTATTGTTCATCTCGTTCAAGCCAAGGATTTATTCCACTGTGGAACCACTCTCTTGTTTCTTTGTCGCCTCATGTCTTTTGCAATATATTGAGATTGGGGCAGTGAACATTGACCCCCCCGAGGCGAAGACTGCAAGGATTTCCTAAAACAAAGCATGGTAGTCAATTTTGTATGCATAATGAAGAGTATATCGATGGCTCCTTCACGTTGTAGGTCCCGTGCCTATGTTTATGGAAAATATGTTCAATATTTTGGTCCAAAGAACTTGGTCCAATTTCTATGGATAGATATACACTGCCCCGTATTCTTTTCTTTTTTAATGGATTTACTGTTAATTTTTTTTCCTTGGAGTCTTGGTTGTTGCTTCTTTTCTGAATTTAACACCTCTTCTCATTGGAATGGTTCGATAGTCTCGTAGTTTTTCAATATTGTATTGGCTCAAGTAATTTGATCTAAAATGGAGCATTTAACAATTATATGACAATGCATTGTGTCGATCTATCATGATTTTATGGAAACAAAAATGAATTTCAGACAGTTTCAAACCAACATTCAATTCCATTCGTAATGCAGATATAACATAGAAAAACCAAATCACAATGCGACAGTCCGGGCCCCACCACAGAAATTTTGTTTTCATCTCAGCCTTGCTAAGCAAATGATTTCTTATTTCCCTTTCGCTTGCTTGATTTATTTAGCCCGAAAGGGAAAATTTTATTAGTTGTCCATCCCCTGGCCTCTATTTGAGCATTTTTTACTTTATTAATGAAATTACCAAATTTCTTGTTTGCGAATTTACCAAAAAAAAAAAAAAAAAAAAAAAAAAACTCTGATATATGGTGGTCGTAGTCAAATGGGACTATGAAATCAACTACCATATTAAAATTCAAGATAGTCATTGTTGTTTCTAGACATGCAATTATTAAGCTTTAATGCTAACAACTCATCATGCAAGAAGTTTAATACTTAAGTTAATATGTTAAAGTCATGGAATAATGTATCAAGAACACAATTACTCCCACAAGTTGCAATAAAATCTAATCTTCAACAAAGCATTTGCTGACACCCTTTTTAATGGTACAAGCACAATATAAAAAAAATAAGTGGATAAAAATTGGACTAGAAAATGATGGTTTTGCAACAATGGGGTTTGTTTGAAACAAATTCCCTCTTACGAAAATTGCCCTCTGCCTTTCTATTTTCCCACTCTTTTATCCCCTGTAGTTTCTCTTTCTGGTTACTTAGTCATTTTTTCCAAAAATGTCTTGCTGGGCGGGTTGGAAGATTCACGCGTTCACATTTTCATTCATGCTTTTATATCGCAATTTCGATCGAGCGCTTCCCCTTTCTCTAAATTACACTTCCATTGTTTCGTGACCTACAAACAACACTCCAACTTCTGCAATATGTAAATTTACTTCTGGACTCCCACATCATCCCCTCTTTCGTGTTACACATTTTGCACTAAAATGTTCCGATACATACAATTTGATCGTTGGGGCCTTACGTCTCCTCGGGAACCCTTGTCACCTTATTTTGAAGCCCGTCCGACTACTTTTCACACTTAACCATTTCTTGATATCTCTTTCATGGATCGTCGAGTTGGCAGGTTCAGGAAATTTCCAATTTCTAGTTGCCGTTTCCTGTGCCCGCTACCTTCAGAGTTCTTTCAAAGTATATGCAATATACAACTTCTCCAGAAACATATAGAAAATATCTTGCCAAGAAATGGAATATCTATTGTAGATTTGAATATATTGGACCTTCTTTTCCCTCTTCTATACTTAACCAAATTCCCGTTTCTTTTTCCCCTCTACTTTCTATTTCTGGTTACTTAGTCATTTTTATGAAAATGTCTCAGTGCGTGTGTTGGTGGAATCATGGGTTCACATTTGCTCTCATTCTTTTATATCGCGAATTTGACCGACCACTACCCATTCCATGCCTAGCCACTTTTCAGATCGCGAATTCTCGGGCAGGCAGGCTCTATATTTCACTCCCATTGTTTCGTGACCCGCAAACAACGCCTGAACCTCTGTGATATACAAATTTACTGCCACACTCCCGCATCATATCCTCTTCCTTGATAAACAATTTGCACTCGAATGTTCCGAGACCTACAATTTGACCTTCGTATCCTCACGTCTCATAGGGAACTATTGTCACCCCATTTTGAAGCCCTTGCATCTACTTTCCATATTTCGCCACTTCTTGGAATCTCTTTCGTGCCTCCAATTCCATACTTACTCGACTTTTTCACTTGCGGGTTCCCATACAGGAGGAATGCACTTCTAGTGTTCCTTGACTTGCAAACAACCCCCCAACTTCCGTGATATACAAATTGACTTCCAGATTCCTACATCAACCCCTCTTCCGTGTTACATAGTTTGCACTCAAAAGTTCCTATACATACAATTTAACCATCGGGGCCTCATGTCTTCTCGGGAACCCTTGTCAACCTATTTTAAATCTCATCCAACCACTTTCCACACAACCATTTCTTGCAATCTCTTTCGCAGGTCATTGGGTTGGCAGGTTCAGACAATTTCCAATTCCTAGTCATTGTTTTCTGTGCCCACCAGTGTTACACATGATTTTGGTCACTCTGGTGATGTCTCTACAAGTGATGTGTTTAGGCTCCCACAAGGACTTTTTGCCCGAGAAAAGTGACTGCTGTCTTCTTCCAAAAAACACATTTTTAATATGAGTTCACAGGCTACCTATGTTACAGGGTGGGAGAATCCCTCATTCTCGCAGGCCACCCACACTTAGGGTGTGAACTGTTTGCAGTTTTCTCCATAGATAGGGTGCAATCTTGGTTTTGAGCTTGGAAAGGAGAAGAAGTCACGAAGGTTCTAGAAGGGGATCTTCTAGAAAATGAGTTGGCATTTGCATGGTTGGCATCCTACTGACTTCTTAGATTTGGTGGAATCATCCTCATCCATGTAACCATCCCTCCTTCTCCTATATATTGAAAGGTTTCTCATGGAAAAGGTTAAGAAAGATTGAATGAAGAATTGGTGAAAGAATTGTGTGAAGAACCCTTCTTGGACAGAAGCTTGAAGACTCTATTTGGTCTATCAAGAGGAATTGGATCTTCTTCATGCAAGTGCAAAGAAAGTGTGTGTGTTGGAACCAAGGGTCACTGAAAGGAATCTTGTGACATCAAGGCGATCGGGTTGTATCTTCTACTTTCATTTAATATAATACAACGACATGTCCCTTTTCCATAAAATCACTCTTATTTTATAGCATAACTCCTTGATCATATGCATAAGTTGACATTGAATATAATTTGCTATCTTCACTTTGGTTGGTTTGTGTTGTCTTGGACCTAATGTCACAAGAGAACTGGAGCAAAGCAGGAACAATAGAGACCTAAGGAAGCGATATAAAGGTACGTCACTCGTTCCTTCTTATTGATAGATTCAATGACTACAACTTAGGGAAATAGTCATGTCTTGTCCTATTTTGTTTTAGATCCAGGTGGATCTAGGGAGATTTGTTAGTGTCCGCACCTACCGATTTGTCCGACAACAAAATTTGCGACTCCACTAGGGATACAACCCATTTTTGGTGGTTTTTTCTTGGCCATTTTCTCTTAACCTACATTTTTTCATTCCCATCAATCTTTGAGTCTTGAGGAGACCCTTACAGACTCTCTAGATCCAGAAGTTCCCTCAGAATTTTTGACCTTTTTCCAAATTTTTCTTAATTACAGACCTTCTCGCACTGCACCCTTTTGTAGCTTACGATACCTACTAAAGTTCACACCCTGTTGTTAAGTTCAGTGTGAACTTCTCGCATTCTGCCTGTGTCTAGCCTGTGAGAATCCTTGATTCTTGCACTGTACCACACTTCCATCCTGCGAACCCACTTGCATTTTTTTTTGATGAAGTCTTTTGTGTCCTCAGATGCCCAGATTTGTTTGTGTGTCTAGGAGGAACTTCTCTGGCCAGTGATTGAATGTTTCTTGACTTCAAATCTTGTGAATGATTAAGCTCTTCTCGATCATGTTTTCTCAATTTTTACCTCTTGACCTTAAATTCGCAACAAGGGTATAATCTCCAGTTTTGAAATCCGCGTGCTTGTTTGGTTGGGAGCCTTTGATTGGTTTAAAAATTGAGATCAATTGTTCTTTTCAAATGCTTATTACTTGGAAAATTGTTATCCATGTGCATTTGAAGAGACTGGTCTTGTCAGTTTGTTATTTATGCTTTCATTGAAAGATTGGTTTGGGTGTTTGTTGTGTATTTCTTTTTCGTTGGTTGCTTGTTTTTTTCTTAGTTCTGCCCATGTTGTTTGGTTTCTAATAAAAATTAAAGACATTTTCTTTTTTAAGCAACTCTTTTTTTTTTCGAAAATATTGGCATTCAAGTACTGAAAAAGAACGAATAGGGAATTTGCATTGTTCATGGTTGTTTGATATTACATTTCAAAGAAGATCATACATCGTAGTTTGTATTGTTCTAGAAAACTCCTCTTTCCCTCCTGTAGATAGGATTCATCGAACAAAAATTTGTATAATTCATTCCTATTTATGAATTTTTGGGTCAGAGTCTCACACAACATCGGTTTCATTTCCGTATCCTTTTGAGTAAAAACAACCTTTAATAACATTGCACAATTTTAAAATCCAACTAGTAACTTTTTCTAGGACTCTTTTACACCAACATTAGCTAGGCTAGAGATTTGGAATAGGCAGTGAGACATACTCTCCAAAGAACAAAACACACAATAGTATCTTTTGATAAGGAGTGTCAAATTCCATTTGCAGCATTTTTTCCTGGGAAGCCCTTCTCGCACAAAGGTCAAACCCGAGGTCACATTGAGATTGACAAAGTTACTCACCCTGCTTTGTTGATATCGGTGTAGAGATTGCACGTATTACGAGGGTCACTTGAAGGCATACCCACAATGATGAGTGGAAGCCTCTCAAGATGATTTCGGGCTAGATACCCTGCCCTTGCGTGTGGATCAGACTGTCGACTGTTCCCCCAGGCATTATTGTTGTTGGTGGTAACCTTAGTAGCCTACCTTATTAGGGTCTTACACAAGGTGACTGTGAAGGGGCAAGTCTTCACGGTACCTGGAATCGATGTTGGCCAAACTCACTCAGGCTCCTTGGAGGGTATACCCACGATTATGTGTGGGAGCTTGCACCAGGGTGTAAGTCCGTTAAGAAGGTCATCAACGTAACTTTTCCACCCTAGCCCAGTCCCTTCTTGTCTTGTCGTCGCGACGTTGGATTTCATCACCAACTAGTGACTTCGTAATTGGAAGGTCTTGTTTTCTTGGTTTTGCTTCCTAGATTTTACTAGTGCATGCTGTTTGTTTACCCAAGTTAGCCATAGAATTTATTTCGTAAGATTCTAACTCGATCACAATTGACCCTCCACACCCTTCACGTAGAATGCAAGGCCTACTCGCAGAAGATCTGGAAGGTTCTCAACCCTTGTCTACCAACTCACTAGAGGGCTCTCCTCAACAGAATGAAGTCCAATACGTCACCACTCCACAAGTGGAAATAACTAACTCTTTAGAACAGTTCTGAATTACCAATTCTCGAGAGGACTTCCGACTTCCTATCGACTCTGAGAGATGTATTATTCGAGTGAATTCTTTCGGAGATCTAGTTGTTCAGTCTTCTGGATCACCAACCAGACCTTTCATAGGACCTGAGGGTCAAGATCCTTTTTGGACTACTGGAATTTTTAGACAGGATCTCTTTGGATCAGGAGCAAGCATTGATAATACCGTCGCACTTGAGCTGCCCAAAACATCTGATCCAGGCACAATACCTTTTACTATACATATTATTTTCCTGGTACAGACACTCAACTAGTTGACCACATCGTGACTCTCCCTCTACAAACGGTCCATTACACAATGGTCCCAGATACTACAAATCCACACACCAGGATTACAACGACTAGCCAAGCCCCCATTGGCACACCACTTTCACCCATAAACACCCCACTACTTCCACCCGGATATCATGCATTGAATGCTTCTATTCTCGCTCCTACACAAATCTCATCCTGGACTGCTGGCGGTTTCACTCCTTCTGGGTACCATCTTCCCGGTTTCATTCCGACACTTCCTCCACCCCCTCTCAGAGGACCTCTTCCATCCTCTATCGGAGGCACTGACCCTAGTGGCACCATCCCATCTTTCACACCTAATTACTAGATTCATGTTGGTGGACAATTTCACCAAGGAGGCCAAACTCAACCCCCTTTTGCAGGACAAATCCCAACCGGGACGCAACCCTCGATTGGAGGGAAACCCCCACTGACCCCACCCTATGGAAAAAACATACCTCAATCCTTGGCCCAATATTGGAATCATCTTTGTTATTGGATAAATCCCTAAGTGCAGACACAAACCGATCTCCCTAGATCCACCTGGATCTAGAACAAAGCAAGACAGAACATGACTCTTTCCCTAGATTTTGACCATTGAATTAAATAGGAGGCAAGAACAAAGAACATACCTTATTATCTCTTCCTATGGTCTTTGTTTCTCTCGCTTCGCTCCAGTGCTCTCATGCAGTCAAGACCAAGACAACACAAACCAACCAAAGTGAAGAAAGCACAATCTATTCAACAATCAATCTATGTACAGGATCAAGGAATTATAAAAAGGCCTTTGGACCCATAGGGTCTATCAGGATATCTTGAAGACTCAAAGATTGATAGGACAGGAGAAAAGTGAAACCAGAGCAAATGGCCACAAAAAAACACCAAAAACCACAAAGAAAATGGGATTGTTCCCCAGTCGAGTCGCTAATTTTGTTATTGGATAAATCCGTAAGTGTGGACACAAACCGATCTCTCTAGATCCACCTGGATCTAGAACAAAGCAAGACAAAACATGACTCTTTCGATAGATTTTGACCATTGAATTAAATAGGAGGAAAGAACAAAGAACATACCTTATTATCGCTTCCTATGGTCTTTGTTTCTCCCGCTTCGCTCCACTGCTCTCGTGCAGTCAAGACCAAGACAACACAAACCAACCAAAGTGAATAAAGCACAATCTATTCAACAATCAATCTATGTATAGGATCAAGGAATTATACAATAAAGTGGAATTAGCTTTATGGGAAAGGGACATATTACTGTATCATATTAATGGAAAGTAAAGATTACAACCTGAGCCTTGATGTCAAAAACTTTCTTTTGATGGCCCTTGGCTTCGACACACACACTTGCTCACTTGCATGAAGAAGATCAACCCCTTTGGATAAACTTGCTGGAGTCTTCAAGCTGCTGTAGATTCAATCCTTCACACAATTCTTTCACTAATTCTCCAATGAATCTTGCTTAACCTTCTCCATGAGAATTCCCTCAATATATAGGAGAGAATGAATTAGTTACTTGGATAAGAATGATCCCAAAATATCAGGGAATCCAGTACTAGGATAACCATTCGAATGCCATCTCATCCTTCTAGAAGATTCCCTTCTAGAAGCATCGAGAACTCATCTTTTTCCTTGCTTTAGAAAGAGTTTGCACCCTAGTAGTTTAACACAGTGCGAACTTCTCGCACCCTGACTTAAGGCAGCCTGTGAGAATCATGCATTCTCGCAGGAAAATATACTAGCAACCTGGGAACAGTCTTCAAAAATGAGTTTTCTGGAAGAGATGAAAATAACTTTTTCTTAGGAGAAAGTTATTATGAAGAGCTTGAGTACACCATCATTAATGCATCATCATGATGACTAAAATCATGGGTAACACCGCCCAGAATAAAATAATTTGGACCTCTGGGATTGCTCATGCAGGATGTGTCCCTGAAGTTTTTGACTGTAAGGAGCTGGTATCTTGGTGCCCCGATAAATATATTTCAGGCCAAAGAATTATTCGACTGCAGGACCACTCTTCTGTTTCTTTGTCACCTTAGGTCTTCCGTCAGATGTTAAGATTTTCAGATCCAACATTGAAGTTCAAAGGAGAAGATTCCAAACAATTCCTAAGAAATCATAATAATGGGTTGGACCTCTTGCCCGAGTTCCTAGAATACCCGATGGCAGTTCCTAAAGATATCACAAGCTTGCAGGTTAGTTCATTTAGAAATCCATTCCAGGAAATTGCTTGGTTGTTTACAAGAATAACGAGACATGAATCCACAACAACTATTTCCCGCATGGTTCTTTATATTTTGTATTTCACAGTAAAGGAACAATCCATTTTTGATTGGGGGGAAGCTAATTTCC
>JZKD02S2190361.1:0-16995 GCA_000966675.3 Picea glauca | reverse complement strand
ATTATCTTTACTTTAAATTTAAACTAATTTGACCTTATTTATATATAAATCATTTATACTAAATTATTTAATTTATTTTAAATTATTTTTAACACTTTATATTATATATATATAATAATTGAACGTATACCCAAGGGTTCAGGCACACATGGGTTCCACATGCTCATCTGGCTTTCTCAAGCTCCCTCGTATCTAACCCCCAAATTCTACACTTGTCAGCATTTCGACTCTCTACGCGTCCTTCCTCTGTCTCACTTTCTCATCCGCTGGGACTTTCCTCGCATCAGTCTTCGTCCACCACAAATCTGCCTCTGCTCTGCTCAGAGGTTTCCAGAATCTCCCTTGCCATGGCTCACATCCTTACCATTGTTCTAAGCACCTTGCTAGTGTTGGGTATTGTTGTATATGCTCCATTTCATTTTGCAGAAACAGAGTATATTGATGTCGCCCCTGATAAGATCCAGGACCTGGAGTCCAGTCTCCTTGAAATGTTGGGAACCGATCCCCTGTCTGTACATTTTGCAGAGCTCGCCCTCAGCTATGTTAAGAGGTACGATTCAGTCTGCATGTTGTGCATAGTTCCAGTACCTTCATGTAGAACGCGGGGTTATTTGAATTAAGAAATTGCATAAACCTTCCTTACGCTATGGTAACGAATGGTAATTTCCTCTTTTGAAACAAAATGATTTGCTTGTAATTCCATCCCTGTATGGATTTTGGTATTTTTCTGTCAATTTATTTCATTTATATTTATAAATTTAATCGCCTGTGCATATGCATGTAGTTAGATGCATATACACTGTCTTCCGTATTTCTCACGGCCCTTTTCTCCTAACTGCGAAATTCCCCATTTAAATTTTGGGTTTCGGGGTTTCCTTATGCTCGTTACCAAGAGTTTCCTATCCTCACGGACTCATGATCTCCGATATCCCAATGCGCTACCTTCTAGCTTTAGCCCCCCCCTGGCTATGCTTTGGTCCATGTGACCCTATCCTATGTGAACGTAGTCCTATTCCCTGTCGGGATTCGGGGTTTTGCGACTTTCGCTGTCATGAACCTCTGCCCTCACAGACTCCCAATTATCGATCTACCAATGCGGTACTTGTGCGTTAGCCCTTCGGGCTACGCTCTTGGTCTATATGACCATTATACCACAAGGCCACAACCTTGTCCCTTATCGGGGTTTTGGATATCGCAATATCAAACTGCATGAACCCCGTGACTACGAAATTCTCGATATCTCGATACCTGATGCACCTCTTCCTTGTGCATTCGCCCCTTTTCATCTATGTCGACTCCTCTGGGGCCCACCTTCATCACGATCAGGAAATCGTGTATCGCGATTCTGCAATGCACAACACTCTTGCTCCCGGGATCTCCGATATGCCAATTCTCGATGAAGCCCTCCTGTGGAGATTTCGCCGATGGCGCTAGATGATTGCCACACGTCCCTTCAACAGACGATCCTGACTTTCAATGTCCTGTTTTCTTCAACCTCAGAAATGTCGATATCCCGATTCTCTGATTCTTCCTAGATCCTTGACACCTGTCTTCTGCTATCTTCTGCCATGGCCCACATGACTCCTCCGCCGGGATATCACGGATCGCAACACCATCATGCGGGCGTTCTATGTCCTCGAAAACCCCGATTCTCCGATTTCGCAATGTGGTTAAGTCTTTATCAAACCTTCATTAATTAATTCTTTTAATAAAGGGTTAAGGGTTAGGTTAATTATGTCGGGCTTTCGGGGTTTGCGATTTCGTCGTGCATGGACACCTTGTCCAGGAAGCTCACGAATACCCAATCCACGGTGTAGTCTGCCCCCTATCCACTGTTTACCCTTCCCTTGGCCCCATTGTCCCTTGGCTCATCGGGAAATCGCATTTCACGATTTTGCAACTCTTGTTGCTATGTTCCCGGGACTCTCGATATCCCGATACCTGATGATAGCTGACTTCTCTTGCTGGCGCTATCCTCTCTCTATGATGTCTGATTAGCTGGACCCACTCATCCGGGTTTCGGACTTCGCGATTTCGAAATGCACAGATTTTGTGTCCACGAAATCCCCGATACATTGATTCCCGATTTTTCGACGGGGCCAAATGCCGATGGTTCTCGATGGTTGCCACCTGTCCCACAGATGGACGGCTCTGATTGTATCGGGAAATTGCATATTGCGATTCCTTGACGCAACGGTTCTACACTCCTGAAATCCCCGATGGGTAAAATCCCGATGCCTCCCCAGAATGCTGACGTGTGTCCTACCGAGATCAACGGCTAGGATCCATTCTCGGGATTTCGGGAACCACAAGGTCTCGATTCTCTGGCTTAACAAAACCCCGATGACTCTTCTGGGACTCCTCCTCTGCACACTAGGACTTAAACCCTGCGCAGCTTCTCGAGATCTAATGGCTGACGAGATTTCGCCCGAGATCTAACGACTCAGATCCATTCTCCCGCGTAATAGGCAGCTCCCCGTCGTGATAATCGATTAGTTGCATAAAACATTACGTAGTGTTAAAATTTCTTTCTTGGCAAGGTTAAAATTTGTATGGGTCTATAGTTCCTGAGATTCTTCATTATTTAAAATTTCACTGAGGCTAGTACAGGCAACTAGTTTACAATGTTCCCGCATGATACAAGTCTTCTAAATTTCCTTTTTCCAACTGCGCATTGCCAGTTCCTCATTTTAGGTAAATTTGAGATGAAGTAGACCTTTTCAAGGTCCTGCAAATGTCCTTTTGCATTTTATTTAGTATAATTCTCATAGTTATTGGATCTTGCCAACTTCAAGCCTTCGATAAAAGCTTCCTTCGACATTTTCATCGATTTCAAGTGTCTATTCCACCCGAAACTTCATTGACAAGTATTGCTCAAAATAAAATAAAGTTAYCATCTCTGTTTTTCATGCTTAATAGYTTTATTCAGGCTACTTTAAGGGTAGCCATTTCATGGGAGGTGATCCTTYAAACTATCTAGTTTGYTGCCACTATTTTAAAGGAATTCCTTTGAATATTCAGACTAAAACTRTAGTGACCATACATGATCCAGTTAAAGGATATTGCCTAAAGTGGTTACTTGTGATATATGAGATTATTTKCTTGGGTAATGTAAGGGTGCTACCTTCTGTATATTTTTGGATATTGTATCAGTCATATTGGGTCAAACTGGACGTGTTTTGTTTGTAATTTAAGCGTGGCTGGAGTTAACACTCRGGGTTTTGGCCCTCAGGCCCAGATTTCRAACTAAGACGCTCTGATACCATATGTAACAACTGAATAATTCTAAACATCATTGAGTTTCATAAGCAATTTATTTTTAAACTGAAACAATAACTTCATAGCTTAATATTGATATTCATAACAACAACTTCAGTAACTTAGAATTATCAATATTTAYYGATTTCATSGCAGAATGAAATAAATACATAACTTAACAAAGTACCTGGTTCTRATGATAATTTTTGTTGCCTCTTTTCCTTGCTGCTGCCTTCTTGCTACCTGATACACAKATCATCCCTGCCACAAAYAAGAAAATAACTGCCCAAACCTACTGTCCTCCCTGCCAACTAGGAAAACTACCTAGCTCCAGGATATCTATGGATATCCTGGCCCCCGTGCCCAAAACCTCCAGCAACTCGGTGCCTCAACTGATCAAATGTCACAACCAAAAACTCTCTGCTCACAGCAAATCCGACCCTCCCCATCCATCCTTCGTCGAATCCCCTCTCACGTAAACCTTCCTCCTCCCCTTATTCCTCCTTCACTGACTCATGCAGTTACTTCCTCAACCACCTCCGTGCATGTCCCTTCTCTTTCCTTTAATGTTTTATCTTCTCGGGATTCATAGGCTCCCTCTCTGCATACGCAACCGTTTTATAACATTTTTCATTGATCTTTTAAATTTACTTCTCAGGTCATTAAATGTGATCTGTAGTTAGAGTATTACTTAATTAACCACAATTATTTTCTTTAATTAATTTTACTTTATAATCTTTAATCATTTATTCAACTAGGTTCGTTACAACCATCATCACGTTATGTCAGTTTCTCATGCACCAACATATGTTAGTTTCACATATTTTCTTATCAATTCATTAATAAGATTCATCAGTTTCCTGGTCAGTGTAGTACGGACATTGAACTAATGATCTTAAAACTTCTCTAAAATATTATTAGGATATATCATAGGACTGCTAAGTGATGAACAAAGGGATCATGCAACTTATTTCATGGAGGAATTCAGATGCACTCATTAATCCGCAGCTCATTATATAACTTTGCGTTTATCTAAGTCAAAGGAAGAGACTAACATGAATATATTGAATTTATTGTTTGTTCTTCAGTTAGCAATGGTGATGATAGTGTTTTCCTCTATCACAACAATTTCTCTGCTTTCTCTTCATGATCAAAAGCATAGAAAATGCTAGTAGGTACTTTAGGAATGATCATCACCATGGTTATGTATGCTTCTCCCGTTTCTATTATTGTAAGTATTTTTAATGACGTTTCCACATTCAACAATGGAATTTATAATGTTTTATTATGATATTTTAGTCAAATACGTCACCCCATTCTTTAACATGGATAGAAATTGGTGATGCAGAAAATACTCCCTTAAGAGGGACTAATAAAGAAAATAGGTTACCTACCTAGTTTTGGTTCAACACTATTGGTTGAAAAAGCCACCACCTAAACCTTATGATAAGCTTATTTTAANCCAACTAGGAAAACTACCTAGCTCCAGGATATCTATGGATATCCTGGCCCCCGTGCCCAAAACCTCCAGCAACTCGGTGCCTCAACTGATCAAATGTCACAACCAAAAACTCTCTACTCACAGCAAATCCGACCCTCCCCATCCATCCTCCGTCGAATCCCCTCTCACGTAAACCTTCCTCCTCCCCTTATTCCTCCTTCACCGACTCATGCAGTTACTTCCTCAACCACCTCCGTGCATGTCCCTCCTCTTTCCTTTAATGTTTTATCTTCTCGGGATTCATAGGCTCCCTCTCTGCATATGCAACCGTTTTATAACATTTTTCATTGATCTTTTAAATTTACTTCTCAGGTCATTAAATGTGATCTGTAGTTAGAGTATTACTTAATTAACCACAATTATTTTCTTTAATTAATTTTACTTTATAATCTTTAATCATTTATTCAACTAGGTTCGTTACAACCATCATCATGTTATGTCAGTTTCTCATGCACCAACATATGTTAGTTTCGCATATTTTCTTATCAATTCATTAATAAGATTCATCAGTTTCCTGGTCAGTGTAGTACGGACATTGAACTAATGATCTCAAAACATCTCTAAAATATTATTAGGATATATCATAGGACTTCTAAGTGATGAATAAAGGGATCATGCAACTTATTTCATGGAGGAATTCATATTCACTCATTAATCCGCAGCTCATTATATAACTTTGTGTTTATCTAAGTCAAAGGAAGAGACTAACATTAATATATTGAATTGATTGTTTGTTCTTCAGTTAGCAATGGTGATGATAGTGTTTTCCTCTATCACAACAATTTCTCTGCTTTCTCTTCATGATCAAAAGCATAGAAAATGCTAGTAGGTACTTTAGGAATGATCATCACCATGGTTATGTATGCTTCTCCCGTTTCTATTATTGTAAGTATTTTTAATGACGTTTCCACATTCAACAATGGAATTTATAATGTTTTATTATGATATTTTAGTCAAATACGTCACCCCATTCTTTAACATGGATAGAAATTGGTGATGCAGAAAATACTCCCTTAAGAGGGACTAATAAAGAAAATAGGTTACCTACCTAGTTTTGGTTCAACACTATTGGTTGAAAAAGCCACCACCTAAACCTTATGATAAGCTTATTTTAATTTTTAGAGAACACTTCCGTGAGTTCTTTCGATGAATTTTTTTTTTATTTCAATGTCTTATTATTTCAAATTGTACTAAAAGAAAGAAAAAATTCAGATGGAAACAAGTAAAAAAAAAAAAATTAACCTTAAACATATTGCATAAAAAAATATTTCTTTTTAATTATTCTCATAACTTGTATTGTTAACAAGGACTTTATAGCATCAAAGTCCCTTTCAAGTCAATTTGAAAATATATAATGAATAATGAAACTCAATGCAAGATAACTTTGATTCTCACATTGAAAGTCATCTCAACAACTTGTAAAAGGTAGTCTATAAAGAATGATATTTCATCTTAAAGTAATGCTTTTATGTATATGTTTAACTTAAAAATATTGTTAAACATATATATTGTTCACACAGATATATCTTCCGCACCTCCACACTTCACACAAGTATATCTCCTACAGTGGTATATCTCCTATTGTATAGCAAGTTGGGTCTCGAGCTTGTATATCTTGAGTAAAATATCTCTCCCATTCCCAAGAAACCCTCCATGATCGAATAAAATAAAAGCAACAAAGTAGATGATTTTATTAATCTATTTCTTGAGAAATCTCTCATGCTATAGAGGGACGAAATGATGGAGAATTTTACCCACATCCTTCTGTTGATTATTGGACAACATCAAGAAAAAATTCTCTTAGAATAATAATTAATAACATAATTATTGATTATTAAATATCATATATAATAAGTAAATGATAATAATAAATAGTTATTGATTATTCAATGGACACATCCTTTCATGAATGGTCACCATATGTTCCCTATATATGGACCACTCATCATTGTAATAATATATCGATTATATCTCAAATGAAGAAAACCAACATGGTATAAGAGAAGCTTGAATAGGTGTGGCTCCCTCACGAGAGAGACCAAGAAGATAAGGATATGGAGATTTAATCCTACTTAGGATTATACGTAGGAGTAGAGAGAGTAAAGAGATATTTTGTTGCATATGTTTTTAGTTTTGTAGCAGCGTGTTGTTGTGAAGAAGAAAAACCTTCCTAAGTAAGCTATGACATGGAATAAAAAGAGAGGGATTTTGAGATGAGGTCAGAGTGACCGACTGCTGATAATTCCCTTCAAGTCACCCAACAATCTCAAAGGGAAGAGTAGGTTCTAAAGAGAATCCCTCTCATATATTCTAGGATGAAGAAGGTGCATTGGGAGAAAGGATTTATCCACATGAGAGTAGAGTTAGATTGATTGTGTGATATCGGGCCATAGTTGTTGACCTGAGCATGAGAATGTTCTGCCCAAGAAAGTTCATGATCTGGCCAAGAATGACACAAACATTCTGGGTGACACCTGATTCGAGTTCAAATATTCTCCAGGATGATCGATTGTGTTGCGAAATATGTTGAGACACTCTAATTGGTAATATAAAAGAATGTTTTAGGACCCTAAACCTCATGAGAATATAGAATTCAGGTTTGATGTCCATCATTAAAAGGGAGAACTTGGATTTGAAGGCTACTTATCTCTATGTGTCTATATTCTTTAACCCATTAATGCATTTATATTCAACAAACATTGTGAATTGGATTGAAGAATGGAAGTGTATGTAAAGCATTACAAAAAAATACAGTTCACATGTGGTATAGCTAAAGACCAGTTTTTTGGTATCTCAACCTGGAGTAAGTCGCTTGTTGAGAACTTCCAAGAAATATGGATGGTAGTTGTGTGCTACTAGCAGTGCTTGTGTACCACTAGAGGTGATTTTGTATCACTATATAGTAGTTGTGTACTACTATGTCTTCGCAAAGTCATTTTCTATTGGATGCCATTGTAGTAGTTGTGTGCTACTAGCTTATTTCCATGGAGACTACCAGACTGCTTGGAAGAAGTTTTGCGCTATTGTTTGATCGCAGCATAGTCATGGAGAATGTGATTGATGATTTGAGCTACCAATGGTATGGTAGTAGCTATGTGATACTAGTTGATTGCAGAGTAGTCAGTGGACTACCAGAATAAGACATAGTGAAATATAACTCCCTTAAAGGGAGTGTTGATGTTTGAGGCAACATCATGAGACATTCTCCCTGGAGGGTCTTGTATGGACTAGTAGGAGGGAATGTGGACTTCATCCTGACATGCCTCAAATGATTAGATGAAGGAACCAAGACATTGGTTTCACGAGGAAACATTGATATGCCTTGTGAGACATTGGTTCCATGGGGGAACCTCAATATCTCTTGTGAGACACTGGTTCCATGAGGGAACCTAGATATGTCTGAGACATTAGTTTCATGAGGGAACCTCAATATGCCAATTATGGTCCAAGATGACTTAGCATAATCAACATTTACCTATGTTTTTATGGGAAAAGGAATCCATGACTGTAGTGTATGTTCAGAAAAAAGGTCCTCATAAAAATTTGAGGAACATGATGCTCGAGGAGGCCTTCACCAAAGTGAAGCATGAGGTTGGACAATTAATGATATTTGGCTCTCCAATATACATTCATATACGCAAGGAAAAAATGATCAAGATAGACCCTTCAGGCATAAAGGGTACATTTTTTGGGTACAATGAGTTTCAAAGGCATACTAGATCTACATCCCTGGTCAGAGACAAATTTAGGTGAGAAGAGATGTTACCTTTGATGAGGAGGTATCTTTTAAAGATATATAGAGGATCTCACATGGAGATTTATCAAATTGATCCAATTGATCATGTTGATCCTGTAGCTCTAGTTGATGTTCCCAGAGATATTATAGTAGTTAGGAAGAGACATGCATGGGCTCGTCAGACTCTACACGAGGTAGAAGGATATGTAGCTCCTTGTGGTACCTTCTGAGTGAGAAATATTCCTCAAATATATTCATGCTATGCTGCATCTATGAGCCACATCATTTATTTTGAGCCTTCCTATTATAAGAAGGCAAATAGTCATCCAGTATGGAGAGATGTCATGATGGATGAGTATCAATACATCATGAAGAATAATGTGTGGGATATTGTTCTGATACTTAAGGGGAATTATGTAGTGACTTCCAAATGGATCTACAAGATCAAAAACACAGTTGACAGGAACATCAAGAGGCACAAAACGAGATTTGTTGCTAGAGGATTCTCTCAATTTGAGGTAATATATTATGAGGAGACATTTTCTCCTGTTACTCAATCCACTTGTATCTAGATGATTATTTCCCCTACAACATCCATGGGTTAAAGAGTACATTAAGTGGATGTAAAGAAAACCATTCTCAATGGAGAGATTGAGGAAAAAATGTACATCGAGCATCCAAATGGTTCTGTGATACATGAGAAGGAGTCTGATGTGTATAGGTTGAAGATGGCCTTGTATGAACTCAAGAAACCACCTAGAGCTTGTTATACAAGGATTGATGTACACCTAATGATTTTTGGGCTTCAAAAAAAGTGTTTTCGATCCCAGCCTTTACTACAAGAATGTTAATGGTGAGTCGTTGATTTTGGTCCTCTACACTGATGGTTTATTCCTCACCGGTTCAAAGAGCCTTATTGTTGAATGCAAGTATGCATTGGCCTCTGAGTTTGAGATGAAGGACCTTGGTATGTTGCACTACTTCTTGGGACTAGAGGTGTGGCATAGAACTGATGAGATCTTCCTGAGTCAGGGGAAGTATAAAATTGATATATTGAAGAAGTTTGGGATGTTGAAATTGAAGATTGTGGCTACACCAATGGTGATGAATATAAAGAAACTAAGTGTGTATTTTTTCGATTCGAACGAAATTGATCCGACTCTATACAGACAACTGATTGGATCATTGGTGTATCTGGTTAACACCGGACCAAATATTTTATATGCAATGAGTGCACTTGGCAATTTTATGAGTTAGCCGAGATAAACACACTATATTGTTATGAAGCATGTGTTGAGATACCTGTGAGGCATAATTGGACATGGTCTGAGATACACTTCCAGTATTGATATGATATGGAAAGAATATATTGACTCTGATTGGGCATGGAGCACAGTGGATAGAAAGAGCACCCTCTGGTGTTGCATCACTTTGGGATCTTCCATGGTTTCTTGGTGTAGCAGGAAACATACTTATGTGTCTTTGACAACAACAGAAGCATATTACATTTCATTAAGTATGTCATTCCATGAAGTAGTGTGGCTTCGCAATCTCCTTGAATAATTATCCAAACATGTGCTGGATTCCACCATTATTCATTATGGTAATCAAAGTTGTGTGAAGATCTCAGAGAATATAGTGTTTCATGACAAATTGAACCACATTGAGATCAAGTACCATTACATACGAGACATGGTGCAGAGGAAGGAAGTAATGGTGTTGTACCTTCCTATAGATGAGTAGGTTGTTGATATTCTTACCAAACTAGGATGAAGTTCAAGTACTTATGTGACAGACTTGGTGTGGCAAAGAATGCCTCCCTCACTGAGAGGGAGTGTTGATGTTTGCAACTTCTTAAGAAATTCTCCATATTGTACTCCTGTATTATTGAGTTGAGTTGATTTGTTATGACAATTATATGAGAAGAGATAAGTGGGACACTTTTCCGAGAAGGGATAAGTCTGTTTGGGATTATATCCCAACGTCCCTTGTGGAGAGCACATGAGTACACATCCCATGTGGAGAGAACATGACAACATGTCAAGCAAGTTGAACCTTAAAGTCACACACTATGGGAGTTGACCCTAGAGTTTTAAGAGGGTGTATGCTCTAGAATTCCACATGATAGTGCCATGTGTCACAAACATTCTCCATATTGTACTCCTCTATGAATTGAGTTGAGTTGATCTGTGAGGAAACTTATTAGAGAAGGGATAAGTGGAAAACTTATTCGATAAGGGATAAGTGCATTTGGGATTATATCCCAATTTCCCATGTGGAGAGAACATGAGGACATGTCAAGGGAGTTGACCCTTGACATCACACACTATGGCAGTTGACCCTAGTGTTTCTAGATGGTGTAGCCTCTAGAATTCCACATGGGAGTTCCATGTGTGACAAATTTTTTTATACTATGGTGGTTGTGTACCATTGGAAGAGACTATGTGTTTATGGGTAGTAGTTGTGTACTACTATGGAAAGATTCCTCCCTAGCTAAGAGGGAGTGTTGATGTTTCAACATCAAGTGTAACTTCTCCTAAATTGGGCTTTATACCAAGGGAGATAGGATGCATTTATCATAAAGGTGAACTTGTGGTAAATGGGCCCAGACGTAGTCCTTCCTTGATCATGACAAGGAATTAGCATCAGGCTAACATTCACTCACAGGTGTGTACTTGTGGTAATATATCCTAGTGTGGTATTTGTCCTAGTCATGTTGATTTGACAAGTAATGATAAAGACTCAAGATGCTATGTGTTATTACATGCAGACCCAGAGTGAGATTGATCTTAGATAGAGTTAATTGTTTTAGAGGGAGAGCCACATAAGTATTTTCTCCTCAGTTCAAGTGGGAGAGAGACATCTCCCAAGACTGACAGACAAGTGTCACAATTCTAGGGTAAAGTTTGTATACTTCAAAGACAAGCTTGGCATGATGAAAAATATCTCCCTCGTTGACAGGGAGTGTTGATGTTTGGACAACATCGGGAAGAAATTATCTTAGAATAATAATTAATAATATAATTATTGATTATTAAATATCATATATAATAAGTAAATGATAATAATAAATAGTTATTGATTATTCAAGGGATGCATCCTTTCACGAATGGTCACCATATGTTCCCTACATATGGAACACTCATCATTGTAATAATATATCGATTATATCTCATATGAAGAAAAAAAACACCTTCAACACTTGTCGATAACAATAGGCATGTCTTCATCAAGCGACAACTTTGGAGGAACCTCACCTTCCAAGGTACAATTTCATTTTGATATTCCCATATTTGAAGGACAGATAGATGTGGATGCCCTAGAAAAATGGTTAAATCTGCTAGAAGGTTATTTCTCTGTTCATAATTTCTTCGAAATGAAAAAGATCACCTTTTCACTCCTTAAGGCTCTCCCCCATGTCAAACATTGGTGGGAAACTTACTGGGAGAAAATTTCCATAGAGGAGTCTGGAATATATGGGGCTGAGCCCACTTGGTATTTTTATGTGGATGTGGTCAAGGAACAATATTACCATGTTGGAAACTATGGAAATCAGTACATGATATGGACCACACTGTAGAAAGAGAGTGGACAAGCGGTGTCGGAGTTCACCAATACCTGCCATACCTTGCGCACAAAGTTCGGTATCAGATACTATGAGCGAAATCTAGTTCTGAAATATTGTGGGTCTCTACATAGATACATCCAAACTGAAATGGATTTTATAGAGATATCATCATTAGTGTTACTTATCGATATGATTTTGAAATTGAGAAAAAAAATTAAGCACCAGAAAAAGAGGGAGTTCGGGTCTGCAAATCCGCAACAACTAAAGTATGGTAAAGACGACCCTAACAACCAACCTTCAAAAAACCAGTCCAAGCCATGGGAAAATAAAGGTAATCAAAATATAAAGGACAATGGAAAATGGTGGGATTTCCACAAATTCCCTTGGCACAACACCAATCAATGTTTATCAAAACAATCATTGCTGGATGAAATCAAGGACAAGGAGTTGAACCTTGATTCATAATATGATTCAGAAAATACTGGTAGAATATAGATCATCAAGGCAGACGCCACTAATATTGTCGCGACCACAACAATTCAACCAAAAGAGCCAATCGATATTGAAGAGGTGGAGCACATTTTTAACTCTCATATGTGGGTGAAGGGGACCCCGCTGCATTTTATTCTTGATAGTGGAAGCCAGAAGAACCTCATCTCAGCAGAGGTCATCAAATAGTTGAGATTGTCGACAACACCACACCTACAACCACACAACATCGGGTGGATTTTCCAGAGATGAGATATTCATGTCAACCAACAGTTTTGATTGTCATATGATGTCCATCCCTTCATGGATGAGGTATTATGTGATGTTTCCACATTGGATGTCTGTGATGTTGTCTTGGGCCAACCATATATGTGGAAGAGCCATGTTATTTATGAGTCTTGACCCCATAGTGTCATTGTTAATCTGGGGGGTCATCTCTACAGGATTCCAAAGGTAGTTTCGACTATTGTGTCACGTAAATAGTGCCACAAGGTAGTATCTCATACAAAAAAATTCAATTTCTTCACCATTTTCTCAAAAAGTGAACAGAAGGACACTACATCTACTCCAACCTTAGTCCAAGCACCTTTTATCCAACAAAAGAAGGTCGAAAAGATTGCAGCAAAGAGTAAATATTCCTTCTCCACACAGGAATATCATTTATCCAGACTAGTTAAAAAGTTCCAACCCTTCCAGCCATAGGTTCGTGACAACCGTCAACAAGATAAGCAACACAACTTCTTCGTTAAGGAAAGAAACTCATCAAGATATAGATTTAATAAATACTTTTCCCTCTCCCCCAGGAACTAAACGCAGTGAAGACCATTTCTTCCTAAGGAGGGAGGATTGATCTAAGTGGATATCATTGGCCACCCACCTGCTCCAACTGGCTCAAAACAATCTTCTGACAACTTAGTATTTTTAGCATTTTTTCGGTTCCTAAACTTCTAAGGCCATTTTCAAGTTCTGAATGAAGATCTTTCGGGGTCGAGCAACTCAATTATTACCAAAGGATTTTACTGAGCCCCCAAAATTAATATCCTCAACGATACCTTTCCAACGATATATTATGCACCCAAAACAAAGATCGTATGCCAAATTTATGACACCAGGAAGTTGATACATCAAACTACCCAAAACAGGGTCCACAAAAATGTTTTCTTTTCATCTTCCAAGGTTAGGGTTTCGGATTTTCTTTGTGTTAAAAAGGAATTTATAGCCTCATTGTAATATATCTTCTTGCGAATGTGAGTATCCATCACATCTCTTCTCATAGATAAGCTGCCACTATTGTAGCGAGTCTTTCACTCTGTATTTCTACAATTTTGTACATTTCGCTCATTAATAGAAACTGTGTATTATTGTATCTTTGTTTTTATGGCTGCATCTATGATATATTTATGTTACATTATTGGATACCTGAAATATCTCTGTATGTTTATTTGTTATATATCCGCTCTCATTTCATGCCAAAAATAATCCAGATCAACAGAGTATAGGAAATGAAATTGAATACCTTTCCCTTGCACTTCCAAACCCTCAATCTGTAGAAAATATAACCTGCAGAAGATTTATATTTATAAAATATAGGATTAGTCTTGTACAACATAGACTAATAATCAAAATTATAAACTATTTAAACACAAAAATTTCGTAAATAATTACTTATACCTGTTGCAGGAATTGTCGAGATAAGGAAACATTGTCTTAGTTTTATTTTATCTCTAGGAAAGAGGGATAGGCATTGCAAAAAATTATGATGGGTCCTCGCAATAAAGAGGCCCATCATTAGTTATGATACCTATTGGAAAACAACGTAAATAAAATACAAGGAAAAGGAAATTATATATGCAATTTTAATATAACAAGAAAATAATAATTGTACAGTCGACATAAGGATAAAATTATATACAAAGTTCAATAAGTCTGAGATGTCGATTTACAAACAGAGTGTTACAAAATCATATTATACAAAATTCCATGGATATTAACTGTTAGTGTCCTATAAATAGGTTGTTAGGATGTGAGTTAAAAATGTATGTTAGGGTAAAGTCATTCCTTGGTATCATAAAGACCATGGCATGACTTCTTTTAGGTTATGGTTCAATGGGTTTGTGATTGATAAATTTGTTTGGGTAAGGTCATAAAATAAAGTTAGAGTCATGAAACATAAGATCTTGATGCCAAATATATGGGTTGTTATGTCATTAGAGACTCATAATGAAATATCACGAGGTCAATTCAAGTTGGTTAGAGTTAGTCTTTTCATGGTCTAAAGAATTTCATGAGCTCCAATCTCTTGGAGGAAAATGGCATCATCAAGCAAATCATAGCGCTGCACAAGTTTTTGCACAACGTCCTAATGTTGTGAAATTGTGTATTAAGGTACGAAAATGTATGATGGGTATAATTGGTGGTTTAATTTGTCTTTATCATTCCAATTTTTCATCCTCCATGCGAAGAAACCCCCAGATACCAGTTTTCGTCTCTATAAATATGCAAATCTCCCATCCAAGATTGTTGCACACGAGCAATAGGGAACGCTTCTCACATCGTTGTGCATCTTCAAGAGACCTTGCTTCAACACTCTCCAGTTGTTGTTTCATATTTCTAGTTGAATTTTGAAAGGAAATTAACCTTTCTGATGAACCAAAAACCTCAAGCTTCACCTTAAATTCATGTCCATTGCTACATTGAATTATTTTTTTCTAATTAGTTACACATCTGCAAATGCTACATTTTACACTACGCACAGTCCTTCTTCTTCATTTTCATATGGAATTGATACATACCAGCATCATGGAAACTCCATAAGGAAGAAGAATGAACAAAAATGGTGGTTATATCGTCATTTTTGAGCCCCGGGGTCTAAGGATAGTGAATKCATATCTACAATCAGAGCTTCTTTTGAACAAGTGGGTTGTATCRGGTTTCATGAAAAGATTCATGGGTACAACATGCAGGTGGCAAAAGAGTTTGCATTGAGTTTTAATTACATTAGGKCTAAGGTGGGAAACATCTTGTTTCAGGTTTATGAAGGCACCATAACTGTTGCARCAAAKATCCCTGCTCATGGAGAACAATAGTTCAAAGGTATTCAATTGGATCTATCCTGCTATCATGAATTTTTGAACCCTAAATTTAGAAACACAGATTTTGGAGCCACCATACCCATAGAACTTCTACTAGATAATCATATCAATTTGTTGAGGGTAATTCAAAGGTTCTTTACATGTGAAGGGATATTCACTTGGGTTTACCAATATTGTATCAGGCTCTTAATGCATTTAACTCGTAGGAAGCCCTTGAATGTTCCATATTACCTTTTTAGAAGCCCTTGAATGTTCCATATTACCTTTTGAGTACAAGTGATGAGAGATCGAGGAGAACCTAGACTCTTCCATTTTTCTTTAATAAATTTGTTGGTATTAGAAGAGATTAGAAAGAGGAATCAAGATTGGGAAGCTTTTGTAGCATCATCATAGATAGCATCTTATTATTTAAATATCCCTCAATGCATGAGAGACACACCTTCATCAATAGAAAATACCACCACATCTATCCATCAAAGTTATGTAAATAAAAAGGAAAAGGAAACTAAGGAACCTGCAGTAAGTCAGCAAGCTAAAATGAATGGAAAAAAGATCCAATTTTCCCTAGAAGATGTCACAGTACCTAACAAACCAATTACTAGGTCAACAGCTAAACAAATGCCTCCCATGCACACATCAAAAGCACCTGAGGAATATCCAAAAGCCTTGCCTTCACAGAAACAGGTTGTCCTAGTGATAAAGACAACCTGATCATTGAGTTGTAAGAACAGTTAAGGAAATCCCATTTTGTCATAGCACAATTGTAGCATGAAAATAGGGAAATGAAGAAAAAGAATTTGGAAGAGGCCTCCAAGAAAGATATATTAGTAATAGTTGAATCATTAGTCCCTATAACTCCAACAAGATATAAAACAAAGGGTAAAGAGAAGACAGTGGAGCATATTTCATAAGTGAAAGAAATACCTAAACTTATTGTTCTGTTTACTAGATCCTCAACCAGGAAGTTGAAAACTCAGAAGTAACCTCTAGAAAAAATTCATCCAACAAAAAGGAAGAGTGATGAGGGTCAACATACTTTCAAGAGATTAAGGAAAAAACTAAGAGAAGCACAAGATTTGATAATCCAACAAAGGGAGGAGAATAGAAGAGAAAAGATGACATCTAAATAACTCATTGATGATTGTGATCCTGCAATAGAAAATGCCATATTCATGGTCAAAATAAACATGCCTTTGCATAAACAACTGAAGAACAAATATAGGAAAAATACAACTTTGAGAAAGGAGAATAGAGCCCTAAAAAAACCTTGCAACAGTTGGAGATAGATAAGAAGGGGAAGGACAAGCCTGATTTGCTTGTTGAAGCACCAAAAATTTAATTCCCTAGAGCT
>JZKD02S2190360.1:427410-446588 GCA_000966675.3 Picea glauca | reverse complement strand
GAAGCATCTTGAAGGTTAATATATAGGCTTTTATCTTTTTATCCAACAACAATCCCCATGGGCCTTCAGTCCCTTCTTCCCATGAAATGGGGTGCATTCCCTTCTAGGGTCACTAAAGTCAAAGGACCTAGAAGAGGGAAATGTGATGGGAATGTAATGAGAGGAAAGTGGTATGTATGGTCGGGAATGGTACAATAACCCCTCAAGGGACCCCCAGTTGCAAACATTTCCTAAAGGTTGGCCACTTACTAGGAAATCTATGACACTCACCAAGGTGAAACAAGGTCAAAAGAATAATGTCCAAGTAGGTGTTCTATAATAAAAAGTAGCTTAAATACAACATGATTAAATTCCTTAAATATTAGGGTTATTACCTGCCACAATACATGACTTGTACCGCATGGAGAAAAACCCATCTGCCTTCCAGAAGCTAGCTGGTGTGGTGGATGCGCTGACAATGGATTAAATGTGGTGACAAAGCGGGCTTATGTATGTGAAAGTGGACATTGTTGGTCATGTAGTCTCTTGGAACTCCATATATTCAACCTGAGGGCCTCGAGACATGATCTCCTTAGTTATCCCACAAAATGGGGATAACATGCCAGACTGTTGAGTTACAGAATTGTTCATGGAGAATTTGGGGAAAATTGGCAAAAATCCCTAAATTTCTGAGCAATATAGGTCGAATTCCAAAATTGTTGAAGGGATGATTAATTGTCTCAATTTTCCTTAATTATAGATTTGAATTTTTCCTTCCATGCCAATTTTTTTGTTTTCATGGTGGCTCGCATAGAAGAGAATTGTTGGAAATTACAAATTATTGAAAATTTTGAATTTTCAGGAATTTTTGTATGGGTGATGAAGTGGAGGATGACATGGACACATACCAGTAACATAGACTGAAAGGTTACATGAAAGTAAAGTAAGGGTTGTGGTGTGTAGGTGGCAAGGCCTGTGGGTTGCATGGGTGTCCATGCCAACAAAGGCAGTTACAGGCCCAAAGAACAGTGATTTTGGAACAGTTCATTTGAACTTGTAACCTATGGGAGCGGGATATGTGTCCCTCAATGAAACCACTAATGGTAAGAAATTATAAGAACATGTAGGGTTGTTAAACCCTAATCTAGTTGATGGCCCATAATTTCTACTAGTTGTCAATCTTTGATTGAAGGCCAAGAAAGGTGTGTGTTATTGGGAGAGCACCAAAGTGGGACCTCACCGATGTGGTGATTCTACTCCAAATTTCTAGAAATTGCAAATTAGGATTTTTTTAAGAATAGGGTGGTACTCCATAGCAGAGGCCCTTATGATTTTTTGAAGAACAGGGTGGTACTCCTTAACATATGCCATTAGGGTTTTTTTAAGAATTGGGTAGTACTCCTTAACAGAGGCCATGTTACTAATGAAATTTTGATAGTGAGTTAGAGGACCAAACATGAAAATACCAAGTGTATCATTTAGCCAAATTCCAAGTGGTTTAGAATGGGGATGCACAAATAGGCCAAAATAAATTATTCCATGACACTATTGGGGGGATTTTGAGTATGTTCAGAGGAAGAAAAGGGGCCCCAAAGAAAAAATCTAGAAAAATCACATTTTTTCGATATTTTACCCCCTCAAGAAGATATACAAGTTTGTCCTACTAAATATTTCTCAGTTTTGCTCCATTTGGGAGATAGCAATTTTGACTAAAATTTCTAAAAATATAGCAAAAGAATGGAAACCAATGGTTATTGAAAGAAGTGATACATATACTAGATCTGAGAAGAAATCTAATTTCAACAGGGTAGTTGGCAAGTGAAGGATGTATATCTATATTTACATAAAAGGTGTGGAACGTCACTAAAGGATCACTGGTAATGGAAAATGGAGAGAAGGTAGGTACATTGTATTTATGTATTGTTAATGTTGAATCTTCTATATCTTTAGCTTCTAGAGGAGTGGATATATCATCATGGCATCATAGAATTGGACACATCAGTGAGAAGGGGATGCATATACTTCACAAAAGGAATTTGTTGTTGGATCTTAAACAAGTTGATTTGGATTTTTGTGAGCATTATGTTTATGGAAAACAAAAAAGAGTCAAATTTGTCAAAGTCGGAAAAGAAAAGAAGAGTGAAAAGTTGCAGTTTATGCATACAGATGTATGGGGACCAGCTGAGGTATCATCTCTTGGTGGCTCTCATTATTATGTTACTTTTATTGATGATGCAACTAGAAAAACTTGGGTTTATTGCATTCGACAAAAATCTGATGTTTTTCATACTTTTAAGAAATGGAAATTTTTGGTTGAGAATGAGACAACAAAGAGGTTGAAGTGTCTCAAATCACACAATAGAGGTGAATCTTGAAGCAAGGACTTTGATAATTATTGTTCATACCAGGGATTTTTAGAGAAAAAATAGTTCCAGGAACACCATAAGAAAATGGTGTGTCAGAAAGAATGAACAACACAATCATGGAATGTGCAAGGTGTATGAGATTGCATCTTGGGTTTCCCTTATAGTTCTGGGCAGAGGTTGTAGATACTTTTGTTTACTTGATAAATAGAGGACCTTCAATTTATTTAGATTGTGGCATTCCATAGGAGGCATGGATAGGTAAAAAGGTAAACTATTCATTTTTTAAGACTTTCGGTTGTGAAGCATTTGTCCATATTGATAAAGAAAATAGAACAAAGCTTGAAGAAAAATCCAAAAAGTGTAAATTTATTGGGTATGGTGTTAATGATTTTGGTTATCTCTTATGGGATTATAAAAATCAAAAAATCATTAGGAGTAGAGATGTCATATTCAATGAGAAGGTCATGTACAAATATCAGTCACGGGGAAGGAAATAGGAAGAAGAAAAACCAGAATACACAGTGCTTGATGAGATCACTGAAAAAGAAACTCCAAAGGTACTAGAAAATCAAAATGTACAACAACAAGAGCATTATGTACCTCAAAATTATGCAAGTTTTGATAGAATATATACAAGGTTAAGTAGACCCTCTGAATGATACTCTCCTTCATTGTGTTATTTATTGTTGATTGACTCTAATGAACCAGAAAGTTATGAAGAGGCAATGCAGGTAGACACTAAAAAGAAGTGGGATCAAGGCATGAAAGAGGAAATGGATTCCTTGGTAAATAACTAGACTTGGGACTTGGTTCAGTTGCCTGCAATAAAAAGAGCATTACAGAATAAATGGGTTTATAGGTTGAAGGAAGAAGATAGAGGAAAAAAGCGATACAAGGATAGACTTGTTGTAAAGGATTTTTCACAAAAGAAAGGTATATATTTTGATGAAATATTTTCTCATGTTTTTAAAATGACTTCGACTAGGACCATTTTAAGTCTTGTGGTAGTAGAAGATTTTCATCTTGAACAGTTGGATGTAAAAATAGATTTTCTCCATGAGGATTTTGATGAAGAGATTTATATGCAACAGCCACAAGGGTATGAGTTCAAAGGAAAGGAGAATTTGGTATGCATGTTGAAGAAGAGCTTGTATGACCTAAAGCAAGATCCAAGGCAGTGGTATTTGAATTTTGACAGGTTTATGACAAAACAAGGTTATAATAGAAATCATTTTGATCATTGTGTTTATTTTAAGAGGCTAGAAAATGGAAGCTATATTATCTTGCTATTGTATGTAGATGACGTGCTTGTTGCGGGGTCTAATATGTAGGATATAAATGTGCTCAAATAAATTATCTAATTCATTTGTAATGAAGGATTTGGGTGCTGCAAAGAAAATCCTTAGTGTGAGAATAACAAGAGATGGGAAAAATTGCAAATTGACATTGTCTGAGGGTGAGTACATAGAGAAGGTGTTGGAGAGGTTTAGAATTCAGAATTCAAAACCAATTAGTACACCTTTGGACAGACATTTCAAATTTACCAAGGAAATGTGTTCCAAGACATAGTAGCAGATAGAATACATGTCCAGGGTCCCTTATTCATCAACAGTTGGCAGCTTGATGTATGAAATGGTGTGCACAAGACCAAATATTTCACATGCAGTGGAAGTTGTGAGAAGGTATATGAACAATCCAGGTAAAGAACATTGGGAGGAAGTAAAGTGGATTATTAGGTATTTGAGAGGTACTAGTACTCATGCATTATGTTTTGGAGGTTCGGACATTGTTCTACAGGGATATGTTGATTCGGATATGGTAGGTGATAAATATAGTATGAGGAACACGATAAGGTATATTTTTACTGTAGGGGGAACAATAGTAAGTTGGATTTCAAAATTGCAAAAGGTTGTTGCACTTCCAAAAATGGAAGCAGAGTATGTTGCTTCTATAGAGGCTAGTAAAGAAATGATTTGGTTATAGAGGTTTATGGAGAAATTAGGAAAGAAGCAGGAGAATAGCAGGTTGTACTGTGACAATGAGAGTTCCATTCATCTTGCAAAGAACACGTACTTCCATTCTAATACTAAGCATATATAGCTCATGTACCATTTCATACAATATTTCTTGGAAGATAGACAATTGAAGTTTAAAAAGATACATGTTAGTCATAATCATGTAGACATGTTATCAAAAGTAGTAACTAGGGAGAAATTGAGTTCCTACTCAGTTTCAGTTGGCCTTCAAGCATTAAGGTGAATATGAGAAATTTTCCAGGTCCAAGGTGGCTCATAGTCTAGCAGGTACAACAGTAGTGGAGTTGTTTTGGTCAGTCTCCAAGTGGGAGACTATTGGTTTTGGAGCCTGGTTGTCTTCCTGATTCAGAGGTTTGTTTCAACCATGTTTGATCTAGAATCTTTTCATCGATGCGACTTATTAAATATTTGTATTAAATGAGCATAAATTGAAGTTTACCATAAATAAGGAATAACTCAATAATGAAGAGACATAAGCATCAGATCTGAACACAAAAAACTTGATAACGAAGTTCGTCCTTGGTAGACTACGTCTTCGGGTCCTACTCTCAAATGGGTAGGCTTTTTTATTGAACCAACAAAAGAATTTGGAAAAATACATAAGTATACATCATTCTTGATTTAAGTTGTAGAAGCTTTACTTAGATCAGAAAACAGATAGCACCACTGGATTTGTGGCATTAAATTACCCAAAAATGACTATCTCCACGTCTCGATCTAAGTCTGGCACTTCCAGGCCCCTGAGAAAATTCATCTCGGTTTCCATGTGCTCATCCTGCAATAAAGATTTTCCTTTGCATCGTTTTTCATGCCCTGGTATGGTCTATCGTGCACCCTAGTCTCCCCCCATGCCTTAACGAAACCTATTCTTAAATTAAAAGGGGGGTGGATTTACCAACCCCAATCATTTGGCCCAACGGTTGGTGGAAGTATTAAGGTGCTAGTATTAGGGGAGGTCCCAGGGTCAAACCCATGGGCCTCCTCCCTATGGCTTGTTTGTTTTGAACCATGGAAGTTTCTCCCCTAACTTTGGAAATGGTGCTAGAGTTAACGAAGTATGGTTTGGCCAATCTGAATATGGCAGGATTGTGATAATAGTGGTAGATATGGGGGTTGGCTCCAGCCAACCCTTTTTTCTATTTTTGGATTTCTGGTAGCTCGCCCTCATTGGGCATTTTCCCACTGCCACATGATAGCCACCTATTGGCCCACGTCATCCACTTGTACAGGCATCCTACCACGTCGTATGTCTTCCATGTTATCCTACCATGTATGGTACATATGCCACATGTTTTCCACATCCCGTAAGGCCTACCATGTCCTGTACATCCTGCCATGTGGCACTTCCTCATTGGTCCACATGCCAACCTAAAAATGTCAAAAATGAGTGACACATGGTAGCCTCTGGTGCTGCCACATCATCATGACATGTGTTTCCCTCTACGCATGCCATGTACATTGTACGGACGGTGTCATCATCCATAATGATGTTGACGTCAGCAGTATGGATGTTGACTCATCCCTGCTGACTAGGCTAGGTTGACCAAAATTGTGATTGTGAATATATTTTGATCCATAACTCCATTTGACGAGTCATTTACGTCGTTGGAAATTTTGTGACGCATTCTTTGTGATGATGCCAATTTCACTGAGTTTTGAGGACTTTGAATTTTTCCCTTTCTCTATCTGTTGAGGCCATTCTGAGCTTCTTGAGTTGCTTATGTGAATTATGAGTTATCCTTAGTCTCCTCTAGATCCTTTTTGGATCATGCCTTTCCACTAAGAACTTTTTGGACCACCAAAAGCTTTCATCAATCAACATATAAGTGAGGGAAGAGTTCCCTCACCTTGTCCTTCTCAATCCAGTTTTCCTTACTTGTATGTGTGCCCTTTAAGCCCACTTGAAGATAATCAACATCATCCCTATGTGAAGTCATCGTCCTTCTGTCCAAGATGATATCTTCCTTCAACTCATCCAAGTACTTAGGAGCAAACTCATCAACTGAAGGTATTGAAACTTCATCACCCTTATCCATGATAATGGGAGGCTCAAAAAGTTTCAAGTTTTCCACATTTACAACTGAGTGGATCTGCATATAAGGTGGAAGATCTAGACGAAAAGCATTGGTACCATTTTTATCCAAAATAGTGAAGGGTCCATAGCAAATGGGCTTGATTTTCTTCCCTTCACCCTTCAATCTCTCCTTCCTGATGTGAAGCCATACCTTGTCTCTAACCTGGAATTGATGATCAACCCTGTGTTTGTAATGTCGAGCCTTATATTGTGCTTGACTTTTCTCCAACTATTATGTGACTGCTTGGTGTACCTGTTGTATCCTCTGAATGAACTTGTGGGCCATGTATTCATTTATTTCTTCATTTGAATAGGTATCTCTCCCATACACCAAGTCCAAAGGGACCTTAGAAAAATACCCAAAACATGTCTCAAAAGGCGAACAATGAGTGGAGGAATGTAAGGCTCGATTGTAAGCATGTTGTACATAGGGTATTTGTTCATCCCATAACCTGGGATGCTTGTTGCAGTAGCCTCGAAGCAAAAGTGACACTATTCGGTTAAAAACCTTTGTCTGGCCATCGGTCTCTGGATGGAAAGTAGTACTCATCTTCAACTTGGTGTCAATCATTATCCACAATCTTGTCCAAAAATCCCCAAGGAATCGAGTATATCGATCTGAGATAATGGATGTCGGTAACTCAAAGTGAACCCAAACATATTGAAAGAAGATATTAGTAGTCTTCTCAGCAATGATCTTCTTTTTACATGGCATTAAGATACACATCTTGTTGAACCTATCCACTACAACATACAAATAGTCATGACCCCTTTTCAACATTAGTAAACCCCCTATAAAATCCATGGAGATACTTTCCCATGGATGGGATGGAATAGAAAGTGGTGAGTATAGCCCCAATTTTCTATTAGTGTGCTTACAAGTAGAACACATCATACATCCATTTACATATTTAGTTACAATTGCTTTCATCTGAGGCCAGTAACAAAACCTATGCAGATGAGCCATACTTTTTTCTACCCCAAAATTCCCAGACACAAGAGAAGTGTGAGCTTCTCGTATTACATGGACTCATTCACTTGTAGGAATACATATATTTCCAATATGGTCGAGTAGTTTTCCCTGTGGACAATAGTTCTTTTCTTGTGCACCATGGGTTAGATTCTCATATACTTATTTAAAATCTTCATCACCGACATATTGTTCCACATAGCTATCACGAGATAAAGAAGCATTCTTCAAAATAATAGAAGTAGCAATAGGAAGTCTAGAAAGCATATCATCTACCTTGTTACTTGTACCATTTTTGTATTTGATTACCAAATGAAATTGTTGAAGAAAACCCATCCATATTTAATGTCAATATTGGTGTATCTTGGTTTGTGCTTGGAGATATTGTAAGGGTTGATGATATGTATGTATGATTGTTTCCTTCCCTAACAAGTAGTGCTTCCATTTCTTTATGCTCTGAACTAATGCATACAACTCTTTATCATACCTAGTATAGTTAACAACGGCTTGGTTAAAAGTTTCAGAGTGGTAACAGATAGGATTACGATATTGCATCAATATTGCACCCATGGCGTATCCACTGGAATCTGTCTCGATCTCGAAAGGTTGTTGAAGATCGGCAATGCTAATACTGGTGCAGTACTGATCTTTTCCTTCAAAGTGTTGAAATATTTTTTTTGCTTTCCTCCCCATTGAAAATTGTTCTTCACATTGGTTAAGGCATACAAAGGAGCTTCTATAAAGAAGTTTGAAATGAATCTCCTCCAGTACTGGACTTCACCTAATAAGTTGTGTATTTCGGTTACACTTTTTGTCTCAGTGTAAGTTTTAAACTTGTGAAGTAAAGCAATGCATATAGACTCTTAAGAAAAACAGAAATTAATCAATGGCTCATACACATAGTACACAAAGATTTACACTGGAAACCCTTAACCGAGAGAAAACCATCCTTCCTTGGTTCTGCACCTTTCAACTCTTCATTGTATTAATTTCACCATTCACCATACAATATATACAATGTTTTAGGTATTTYRTAGCTACCAAAACCCTAATCCTTTAATMTGGGATTAATTTAGAGAACTGCTAAAAATAGAAAAATTYGCTAAAATGGCAAAAACCGYCCAAAAAAACAAATCGRGGCGTTGCGCATAAYCAGGGGGGAATACYTGGCCCCCCCTGGGACCTCCCTAGGAAAGCRCCCGATGCACACGACACAATTAGCGAAGGAAKTTGGGATCRTAAGWCRCRGTTGTCGAATCTRACGTGCCCACACACACACACRCACAAAGAATATAACRGACCCATCATTYTCCCACTTGTTGTYTTMTTTGCATCCARGGGTMCACAGGATTATATAGTCAACAATATAGGGAAGCAATGCCCATTGTTACTCTACAYCAGGAGAAMTTTTCTATGCTCACATACTTTGTCAATGAATCTGCAACATTCTTCAAAGTGTCAACCTTTTCCAACAACACCTTCTTTTCTTCAACCATRTCTCTCACAAAGTGATATTGAACATCAATATGCTTTGTCTTCGAATGATAAGTTGGGTTCTTTGCMAGGAATATTGCACTCTGAMTGTCACAATCTAATCTCATTGCTTGTTGTACCAACTCAATACCTWAACATAATCTTTGTATCCATAYTGCTTCCTTGCTTGCATGAGTGGMTGYCATGTATTCAACTTCTGTAGTTGAGAGTGCCACTACAGCCTATCTTTTGCTCATCTAACTGATTKCTCCTCAAAATAGTTTAAAMACATRCCCACTTGTATATCTTMTGTGATCCATATCTCCAGCCTAGTCTRCATCAACAAATCCATTTATGTCCATCACTTTGTCCAATCCTGGTCTTCCTTGGTAGCACAATCCATAACTGGYAGTGCCACGAAGATACCTAAAGACCCTCTTTACTGTTGTTTGGTCTAGTATAGATCACTGCATACATCAAACTTCCAACTRCATTGGCATAAGGAACATGGGACATGCCCTCTTCTTCTTYYTGTGTCTTGGGACACTRATCTRCAGATAGCTTTACACCTATAGAAATAGGAACCTTGAGCGATTTACTTCCATGCATATTAAACCTCTGCAATATCGTCYCAACATATTTTCTTTGATTCAACYAGAGTTTCATGTTTGCACGATCTCTTTTAATMTCCATCCCCAGAATGAAGTTAGCAGCACCGAGATCCTTCATGTCAAATTTGGAGGATAGCTGCGATTTYACMTCCTTGATAACATCCATGTGATTTCCTACCAACAACWTGTCATCAACATAAAACACTACATAAATGAAGTGATTACCAACTTTCTTGGAATATACACAGTGATCATCCCTRCTTCTCACAAATCCCAATCCAAGGGTGTATGTGTCAAAATTTTGGTACCACATCCTACGTGATTGCTTCAGACCATATAGTGACTTCTTTAGCTTACAGAAWACTYTTTCTTTCCCTTCACTACAAAGCCTTWTGGCTGCTTCATGTAGATTTTTTTTCCYAKATCCCCATGTAGGAATGTTGTCTTCACATCCATCTGTTCCACTTCAAGATCAAAAGCAGCAGCAATAGATAAAATAAATATAATAGACGTTAACTTGGMAACMGGAGAAATAATCTCACCAAAGTYAATTCCCTATACSTGGGAATAACCTTTTGCTACTAACCGAGCTTTGTATTTCTACACCTTTCCTTCTACATTAAACTTCTTCTTAAACAACCATTKTCTACCAACATATTTTCTTCCAGMYGGCAACTCAACTATATCCCATGCCTCATTCTTATCYAAGGCATCCATTTATTCAACCATGGCCTTCTTCCAYAGTTTACTATCCTCTGAATTCAYTRCTTCCCTGACAGTTCTGGGATCRTCATCAGTAATAGATAAAKMAAAATTAGAACGAAAATCAGGTGGAATATACCTTTCTAGTTTCCTTCTTTCCCTCACTGATCTCCTCAATATTGGGTTAAGAGTTTCTTCTTYTTTTGCTTCATCTTCTTCAGATGATTCAGATTTTGCATCATCCAACTCAAAATATWTTTTMTCAGGTTYWTCTTGCCTYGGTAGGAATTCCTTTTTGGAAACATCTTTTACCTCTCTAAACACAACATCCCRACTGTAAACAGTATTCTTAGTTTTTGGGTTCCAAATCTTGTAACCTTTCACACCATCTTTATAACCAATAAAGATACACTTTTCAKCTTTTTTATCCAGCTTAYTCCTATTTTCCTTTGGAACATGTACATAAGCATCACAACCAAACACTCTAATATGTTCAAGAGAGGGTTTCTTTCCATTCCATACCTCATGTGGAATTTTATCATCCAGCGTTGATGAGGGTGATCGATTGACTAGGTAACATGTTGTACCCACTGCCTTTGCCCAGAATTCTTGTCCTAACTCAGCACCACTGAGCATACTCCTTGATTTTTCCATCAGTGTCTTGTTCATCCTTTCTGCAACTCCATTTTGTTGAGGTGTGTATGGAGTAGTCTTATGCCTTTCTATACCACACTTCTTACAGAATTCTTCGAATTTATTTCCACAGAATTCTCCACCATTATTTGTCCTCAATACCTTTATTTTCTTCTCTATCTGATTTTCTACCAGAGCCTTAAACTCTTTAAAATTATCAAATACCTCAGATTTATTTCTAAGAAAATAAATCCATGTGTTCCTTGAGAAATCATTTATGAATGAAACATAATACACAGTTTACCTAGTGATGGAACAAGCACAGGTCCAAACACATCACTATGTATCAACTCTGAGATCCCCTTTGCTCTTGTAGCACCAGATGAGAATCTTACTCGATTATGTTTTTGATATATGAAATGTTCACAGAAATCAAAATCGGGAGTGCAATTAGACATACCTTCAACCATACCTTTATCGTGTAGTGTTTGAAGGCCCTTTTCTCCAATATGCCCCAGTCTTTGATGCCACAACATAGTCTTCTTTCCAGGGATAGTATTGGTCTTGTATTCTTTATTTGTTTTCTCAGGGACAACAGAAATGTTACACCCATTAGTATAAGTTCTTCCCAACAACTTGTACAGATTTCCACACCGAACTCCCCTCATCAACACCATTGCTCCTCGTACCATCTTGCAAGTGCCATTTCCCAATACCGTATCCACTCCTACATCATCCAACTTGCTTACAGATATTAGGCTAATGTCTAGTTTTGGAATGTGCAGAACCCCAGGGAGATTTAAAATCCTTACATCTTTTAGCAACAACTTAACCCTTCCACGTCCCATGATTTTGGTTGTCGAGTCATCTCCTATGAATACATCACCACCATCATATTTTTCATATTCACATAACCACTCAATGTGAGGATTCATATGGTACGACACACCTGAGTCGATCAACCATACATCATGGTCTGCATGTGTACCTGTATATGCTAAGTAAACATCACCTCCTTCTTCAGTGGAGGTTTTCTCCTTTGTGGAAGAGGTATTATCAGATTCCTTTGGTTTATCAACCTTCTTAGACTTGCAATATTTCTTATAATGCCCTATTTTACCACATTTCCAGCATTTCCTCAAAGATTTTCCTAGAGACTTAGATCTACCTATAGATTTATATCTCCCCCCCACCCCCCCTCCCTAAAGACTTACCAGGATTTGGGTACGACCTCTTACAAATAAAGCATATGTGTTATGACCATCCATGTTTTTTCGCCTCATCTCTTCAAATAACAAGGATGCAACTACATCCTCATACTTCAATGTAGATTGAGTGGTACTACCAATTGCTACAACCATATTATCCCAAGAGTCTGGAAAAGAACATAACAAAGTAATACACTTATCTTCTTCTGCAATAGTAATATTAACAAAGGCAAGTTGACTTACCAGAGTATTAAAGGCATTTAGATGTTCTGTCACAGAATCTCCATCTTCCATCCTAAGATGATGCAGCTTCTTTCAAAGAAACAACTTGTTTACCAAGGACTTTGATTAATACAAAATCCCTAACTTATCCCATAGTTCCTTGGTTGTAGATTCTCCCGAGACATTCAACAACACCAAATTTGTCGGGCAGAGTCGAATAGTACTCCTTGCTTTTTTTTCCAACTTCTCCCAATCTTCCTTCGACATACCAGTAGGTGGTGTACTAGTAGTTTGTGTACTAGTAGGTTGTGTACCAGTCAAATGTGTGCCAGTAGGCTACATACCAATAGGTTGTGTAGCAGGATCCATAGCGATCCATTGTTATTTCTCTACAAGAAGGTCCTCCATATTGAGCTTCCATAGCGTAAAGTTTTTATCGTTGAACTTCTCTATCTCGATTCTAGAAGAGCTCGCCATTCCTCTTTCTACACTTGAATCTCCACTGCAAAAGCTCCCACTAAACCCAGGTTTATCACAGACCCAAGATAAACTTGATCTATCAAGACTGAGCCAAACCCTCAGCAACAAAGGCATCCCTCTAAAGCCAAAAATGAGCTCTGATACCACATGTAAGTTTTAAAATTGTGAAGTAAAGAAATGCATACAGATTCTTAAGAAAAACATAAATTAATCAATGGCTCATACACATAGCATAGAGAGATTTACACTGGAAACCCTTAACCTAGAGAAAACCATCCTTCATTGGTTTTGAACCTTTCAACTCTTCATTGTATTAATTTCACCATTCATCATACAATATATACAATGTTTTAGGTATTCCATAGCTACCAAAACCCTAATCCGTTAATCTGGGATTAATTTAGAAAACTACTAAAAATAGAAAAATCCACTAAAATAGCAAAAACCACCCAAAAAAAAATATTTGGGGCGCTGCCCCGGAGCCAAACACTAAGCATAACTAGGGGGGGGCATACCTGCCCCCCTGGGAACTCCCTAGGAAAGCTCTCGATGCACATGACACAATTAGCGAAGGAAGTTGGGATCGTCATACGCAGTTGTCGAATCTAATGCGCCCACACACACACATGCAAAGAATATAACACAGACCCAACACCCAGGCCAATTTACAATTACATCAATCTTGGAAGGATCAATTTTCAATTTTCCTCCTCCTACAATATGACCTAAGTACACAAGTGCAGCTTTACCAAATTCACATTTGGAGAATTTTACATACAACTTTTCCCTTTAAAAAGTATCCAATACTTTCTTTACATGCCTTACATGTTAATCCCAAGTCCCACTAAATATAAGAATGTCGTCTAAATATACAATCACAAAATCATCCAGAAATGGCTTGAATACATCATTCATCATATGCATGAAGGTTTCTGGAGCATTACAAAGCCCAAACGACATAACTAACCACTCAAACAATCATTGTTTGGTTTTAAAGGAAGTTCTCCATGCATCATGTTCCACAACCCTGATATGATGGTATCCACTATGCAAATCCAACTTAGTGAAATAAACAACATTCTTTAATTGATCAAGTAAATCATCTATACGAGGAAGAGGGTATTGATTTTTCTCCGTGATTTTATTTAAGGCTTGGTAATCGACACGCATTCACCATGTGCCAACCTTATTTGGCACCATCATGATCAGAGAACCACAAGGAGATGAGTTGGGCCTAATGACCCCTTGATCCAATAAACCTTGTACCTACTTTTTTATCTTTGTCATCTCTACAATTGACATCATTTACATGCCCACATTAGGAAGAGGAGTATCATGTTGAAGATGTATTTCATGTTGGATTTCCCTTTTAGGAGGTAATCCATCTGGTTCCTGGAAAATATCATCCTACTTAGAAACAATATCAATTAATTCTTTCTTATGAGAAGGATCACATCCTTGGAAAGCATCGGATGTTCTGACATCCTTTTCCCTTACAACCATGAGTACATATCTCTTATTAGTGTTTATGAGTCTCTTCATTTTCCCTGCACTAACAAGTGTTGTGTTTACCCTCATGTTGTGGGCTCTAACAATATATTCCACTCCCCCTTTAGTAAAGTGATATTTGTTCTCATGATGAAAGAAGATTGTTTTTCTCTCATAAAGATAAGGACTCCCCAACACTATGCCACATATATCAAGTGATACAACATCCAAATCCACTTCATCAATCAACTTTGAAGCGATAGAAAATTTGACCCTACATTGCTTGGTGACATTAAGTTTTTCTTTATCACATACCCAACCAAGAGGATAAGGCTTTGGATGTGGTTTAGTTTCAAGACCCATATTTTTGACAAGTTCTTTAGATATCAGGTTTACTTGGGAACCTGGATCAAATAATGTATCTATCTTAGTGTGTTTAGATACAACTCTTATATGAAATAATTCATTCCTCGTTCTTTCATCATCATGAGATTCATTATTGGAAGTTGAACTATCATGAAGGGAATCTTTACCTTGTACTCCAACCGCTGTGATATTTCCTTTGTCTACTAAATCGAAACCAAGATCTTGTTGCATTGTAGAAACAATCTTTGTCTTCCCCTTTCCACTGAATTGTTTCGGTCTATTCTCTGGATTTAGTTTCCAACAGTGTTCATCAGGTCAGAAAACAAAATAATAACTAAGAAATATAAAAATCCAATGAAGAAAGAGAAAAACTTCACCAACAGTTAACACGCAGGAATCCTATGAAACATCTCTTTGTATTACTGGAATATCTCTTGATAAAAATTACAGTGCTTACAGCTTGCTAAGGCGTAAAGATCAACCCTCAATTCTTCAAAGTTCGAAGTATTTATAACAAAAATTACAAACGACTCTGTCATTAATGATCAGGACATGGTAGACTCTAAATCTAACTAACTAACTAACAAGATACAAAAATTTAGGAATTTTCGATGATGTATCGAATTCTTCATGTTGATTCTGGGGAAGGTTGTTGGTGAGTCACCCACATGACTTTAACTGATCTACATGCCAACTCAACATGCACACCTCATCTCCTACTCGATAAAATTGCACAGCTCTTCCCATCTTAGCTGACTGGGAATGGTGACTTTGAGTAGTCTCTGGTATATTTCATCCACTTTTGTGTACTTGGCAAAAGTCGGTTTGACAATGAAAATATACTTGATCTTGTGTTGTATGTTGAGGTCTGGCTACAAAGTTTCTAAGAATGCCTTGCCTGTTATACTGCCTTGTATTCCCAAAAACTTGGAACTGTCTTTGGCCACCGTGGCCATCTTTTGTTTGTAATCGGGAAGAGTCATCAACTTGTCATTTAGGACCAGTACACCAGGAAGACCTTTCTTCTACAAAGCCTCAATCTTGTTGAAGAACCTTTGAACTCTAATGTCCATGTTCTGGACTTTCTCCTCCAACTATAACATCAGTCCTCTTTTGGTCAGTACTCTCTTGACTTCGAGGATGGTTTATGTCATGTCTTCAATCTTCAGGTCTTCTATTTCTTCTTTGTTCTTCGAGTTCAAGAATATAATGATTTCATTGGCTTCAGTGGGAATTTCTCCAAACTCTCCTTTTATTTTTTCAACAGCCTTCCTACTCCTTAGCACCAGTTCATTTTTCTCAAACATGATTTGCACCATAGGCCAGATTTCATTTATGGATTTGGAGATATCCATCCAAATATTCTCCTTTGCTTCAGCAAGATTCTTGCCCACCACTATTTTCTTTTGTAGCTGCTGCAATTCCTTCTTGAGATTTTCTGATGTTTGCTTCTCCATGGTCTAGCTTGTCTGGTAAGAAGACTTTAGCTCTTGAAGGCTCTCAACTTCCTTTTTCAGTCTCTTGATTTCCATTCCTTGTAAATTCATCTCTTCCATGGATTTTGCTAGCTCCACCATTTTTTCCAAAGCTTTCAGTGGGGTGGATGATGTAATTTTTGTTGTGGTGGTCATTGCTACAGTTGTGGTGCTAACTCCTATGAGGGGAAGTGCACTCAGTGGAATTACTTCCATAGGTGTTGCATGTTCCTTCTCTTTTACCAAACTCTCTAGTTCTGCTTCCATCTCTCTTAACTGTGCATTCTGCTCCATGGTCAATTTGAGCATTTCATCATTTTCACCTTCTATCTCATCTATCTCCTTTGCCTGTGCATCTTCTATAGGTGGCATTTTCAGTTATTTCCTTGGAGATGCTATGTCCACATTATTTTTCTTGAGAATCTCCTCAACTGATTTAACATTAAAGGGATCATACCCAATCTTGAGCACCAGTTCTTCTAAGGACTTTATTCTATTTTCCTTTGCAAAAGATGATATCTTCTCCAATTTTAACTGATTTTGAACGTTGTTGAGAGAAACCTGTAACTTAGCGGCAGAAGTAAAAGCATTTTCCAATGTAGAGAAAACCATTTATCTTGTTTCCCTGTGTAGATCCATCTAATCGGTTGGGTGTACATCTCTGGTGTTAAACTCAAACATTTCCCTTTTGTAATCAGTTATTGCTTTTGGATCGGGCACTTGTGCTTGCAAAAAGGCCATGTGCATTCTGCCTTCCTCTGTATCAAAAGATGATAACAGTCTGTGATGTGCCATGGACGTTTGCTTCCAAAATTGAGCATAGGTGTTGTTGGTCAGCATCTGATTCTTCTTCTTGATCATATCGTACTTCTCAAAAATACTCAATTTTGCACCTCCTTTATTCAACTGGTTGACTAGTGAAGTGTCAATCTGCTTCTTGGATGAAGAGGTAGACATGATCTGTTGGTTGCTTGAGATAAGAGGTGAATGATCACCTTTCATAACTGAAGTGGACTGGGTTTCCTTTTCACCAATCATGTCAGTTGTATGACTGGATTTTGGCCTTTTGGTGTGTACCTGGAAATCCTCAGCCGAGACTTCTATGACTGAAGGGGAAGTGTCCTTCCTGGGTCTTTTCTCCTTTGGTACATGTGGTGTGGTTTTTTGCGAGATGATAACTGAAGGAAACTGTTGTTCTACCTCTTCCAGAGTGTTCACCTCCCACTCTGTTTGATTTACAAACTTCTCTATCTCGGGCTTGGGTGTATGAACATATGGGATATTTTTATTCTTCACTCTCATCTCCGAAATGATCCCACACGGATCGTAGTACCACAAAAAACTTGTTTCAAACTTCATTTCCCTCAAAAGTTTATCTGCCTCTTCCCCAGAAGCTCGGCTATTGTAGATAAAATATCTTATCTGCCCCTTAATCCTCAGTTGTTGTTTCTTCTTCAGAGACACAAAGTGTATATCATTTGAATTTATCATTTTTCGTATGCATTCCAGGGAAAATATCCTCACAGGAAAATACTTGGGAAACTTGTATGGAGCTAATTCGCACCCGTATACTCTGATTTCTTTATGATTTTGATACAGGTACCAATCTCTCATCTTTTCAAGGTCCGAGAGGTGTAATATTCTCTGGATCTCTTCATTTATACTTGGCTCTGGTTTCCCACTGAGCATGCTCACCACTGGATGGTAAAACTACTCAATGAACTGTTTGAAGCTGAACTCTGTGGAGTTCCTTCTGAGCAGCGAATTCCAAGATGTTACTGCCCGTGGTTTGTCGTCCTTGTCCATTTTTTTCACCGAGAAGGAGAACCTTTCTACTTGAAAGAAGGTGAACATGTAAGCCAGTATTGAGGAATACCGGAACATGCCCTCTGTGGAAAATTTAGAAATTTGATCGTGGATGTTCTCTGCCAGGAAAGTGTTGTAGTCAAACTAGATGGTGGCCCTTTCCTCAGTAGAGAAAATGGATAGGAACCCCAATATAGGTTCATCTACCCATTCATCTGAATAATATCCAAGTAGACAACAAAGGGATGAAATCACTTGGTTTCCATTTTCTGAGAATAGGGAGGAATGATACGGGGGATTTTTCTTGGGGAGCTGAGCATCCTGTGGGAGGGAAATCTCAAAGATCTTGGCTCTTTGAGGAAAAGACAGACTCTAGTACAACTCTGTCAAGATTTCAAGGTTGAAAGGCGAGGCGGATTTGGCTCTAGATATATGCATCATTTGATCAATGGCCTCTGGTGTGATAAAGAAAAGAGTTTCTCCAGACAAAGAAACTAAGGATCTCTGGTCGAGGAGGTAATGAGCTTGAAATTTAAGGGCGAATTTAGGGAAATGATGGATTTGGGGAAAAAGATAGAGAGGAATATTAGACTCCCAGAGCCCAATCTCATTGCTTTGATCTAGGAATGTGTCTTTAAACCATGACTACAATTCTGCGAAATCAAATTCGCACCTAGTCTCTAAGATCATATAATACTTGTCGACTAATGGGATCCTGTCGAGGTCGACATGAGGTGGGAGGAAAGGATTTTCCTCAACCTCTGCTTTTTTAGAATTTGGCACCATCACTTCCAATGGTACCTACAATTGAAACAAAATGTTAGCGGGTAATGGCTATGGCTGGGTCGATGACTAGATCAGTGAGGGGACAAAGTTGTCTAGTGTGTGGAGAGAGTGAACAGTGTGCAAATGACGGAATAGGAGCTGGTTTTGAGTGAACGGGTATCCGTTAGGTGCGGGGGACAGGTCAGTAGGCTAACAGATATGTTAGCCGATAGTAAATGTCCAAAGGATCGTTTGAAGTGTGAGATTGCAGGTGGATGAGTGACGGGTGCGACAGGGTGACATGGGGGTTGTTTATTGGAGAAAGGCAAGCGTGAGGTGACTTGTGACGGGTGACTAGGTGGGATAAACTAACAGAGTTATGAGACGAGACCTGTAGGGGAAAGGTAGTGGGGCGTGACTTCATGAAGTGGTGGCGGTATGTCAGAAGGGTGGAAAGTGGTAAGTAGTTTTGGAGCGGAGGGGTTCTGATGCAATCGATTCATTTCATGTTAGGGTGGGGTCCG
>JZKD02S2190360.1:417295-427400 GCA_000966675.3 Picea glauca | reverse complement strand
TACATTTGAAATCATTCTTACACTGTAGGAAGTCTTCAATTTGATCGTCATTTACAAATACCTGCCAGTATCTGATGTTGTCAAGAACGGTTGGTCTTCACTTCACCTCCAATGTGTACTTGTGCATGGGACGAAAAGGAATTTTACAGGTAGCTACCGACGTAGCTAGCCCGTCTGCCAATATGTTTTGTCCTCTAGGAATTACCTGCAAGTCGATTTTAGTAAAGCACTGAAGAGCATCCAAAATCGCATTCCTATAAGCCCTAAGTCTGGGGTGTTTAGCTGCATACTCACCTTTGATTTGCTTGATAATCAGTTCAGAATCACTCCTTACCATGATCTATTTGGAACCAACTTTCTTTAGTAGTTTCAGGCCGAGCATCAAAGCCTCGTACTCAGCTAAATTATTAGTGCATTGGAAATTCAGTTTGTAAAAATGATTCTCAGAATACCTTGATCTATGATTATGCAACCAAACTCTGGCTCCAACTCCTTCTTTACTCACAGCACCATCAAAATCTAAGCTCCAAAAATCTGCTGGCAATTCCTCCCTCTCTACCATTTCCACCCTTCTTGCCTCAATGATTGATTTACTTTCTTTCAAATCATGTGTATCATCTTCCAGCTGAGCAATTTGTTCTTCCACATCACCATCATTGTATAGAATAAAATATTCTAGATCAAAGTGTGCATAGTACAATGGATAGTTATGCGGCTTTTCCTGACTACTGACCATATACTTCATCAAGGTTTCTCTATACAGTCTCCTCTATTGTCCAAATACCGGGATGGTGGCATAGGACATATCTAGCTGCAGTGTCTTTCATATTAGCCCCCCATGATCTTGATAGTAACATACCGTATTTTGGGGGAACATCTGCAACTACTATATCCATTACCATACTCTTTGTTGGTATTTGAGCTAATTTAATGCATAAGTCTTTGATTGGGCCTATACATTTAACCTTGCTGGAATCGAAAGAATGCAAATCTTTGTAGGGTCTGGTGACCTCGATCCCCAACTTTTCCATCACGACTTTGGGCATCAGGTTGTGAGAAGCACCTGAATCCAGCATAGCATTGTGTAATATCAAATCGTGGATGTTTAGCTAGTTCCCCTTCAAGGCTAAATGCAGTGGACAGTTTTCTTAAGGTCTGTACTTCTGGTTTATCTGTCGAAATTTTGTGGTCGGGTGCACTTGGTTGACTGATTGATGAAACTTCAGTCTGATTTTCTCTTTGTAGTATTTCTGGAGTTTTTTGTGTATGAGATCCAGCCTTGTTTCTCTCAGGGACTTTCTTGGGAAGGTTTTTTAAGGCTTTCTTGGTTTCAGCAGCCTTCTTCGGAGAGTTCTCATTTTTCTTCTTGTTCCTCAGGTTATATTTCCTATGAACCTCCATTATAGTGTTCTCAAAGGCCCATTTTTTTGATTCCTCAGCTTCCTCATTTACCTCCATTTGTGAAAGGAGGAACATCTCATGCTCTTCCTGGGTGAGGAAAATGGATTCATGATCATGATCATGATCACCCATTAGGTTTATATGAGTGTCGTTAAAATCCTCGATTTCCTCCTCCCCATCATCGACATAATTCTCCTGGAGGGGAGGTATGATCTGCTAATCAGGCCCCCTCTTCTCTATTTGATATCTAGGATCTCTTTGCTTGATCTAGGGTGGATTTATTCTAAAGTTTGGGTTATGAATTTGAGGAGTGGCTTGGTTCTCCCTAGGTGGGTTTCTGTCAGTTACAGTGAGTCTCTCCATCATTTTCTCCATAGCTCTGGCTAAAGAATCTAGTTTGGCATCTGATGAGGAAGTAGAAGGCTCTTATTTAATAGTGACTCTCCTTTCTATTTTCTACCTGGCCCTTCAGGCCAAAAGATTTGCTTCTACACTAACGACACTTTTCTACATGTCTTCGAGAGTTGTAGCATTTCTCTCTCTTAGCTTATAATACATATTTGCATCAAATCCATCGGGGAATTTTATTAATGCCAAACCTTGTGGTGGTTTGATATCAGTTGGAATTGCATTGTACAGATTGTTGAAACAACTGAAATAATCTTGCACTATCTCTCATTCGTTCTGTCTGATGTTCTCATATTCTGACAGGATCTGGATAGGACTTTTCTTCACCTCCCACCTATCAAGGAAAGCTCAATGAAAAACAACAATGTCAGTTATGGTAGCAGCAGGTAAGGCCTTGAACCACTTTTTAACATCTCCAGTCAAACTCTATGCAAATAGTCTCATCTGCACATCAGCTTCATCCACTTCCTGTAAATCAAAATAATCATTCATTTTGTCGACATGTTGTTGTGCATTTAGGGGACCAGTACTATCAAACTGAGGGAGTCTAGTTTTATAATCTTGAGGCATGTCATGTAAAGGGGAAACCAACACCAATGGGGCATATCGCATTGCCATGATTGGTGGAGGAGATGAACAACAACCTATGCGATAGGAGAGGTAGTGACTGAAGTTGTAGAAGATGAAGGGCTGGGAGAAAAGGAGTGGCATGGTTTAGATTTAACAGAAATTGCATCAATTGTCAAAGAAGGTAGTTCGACTAATGATTGAAGGTGGAATTTGTCTAAGGCTTGACCAAGATTCGCAACTAGGTCTTCAAGCTTATCAGATTCGGTGAAAAAACATTGATCAACTTCAGCTCTGGAAGAGAGTATTTCAGGGGTCCTAGGCTGAAAGACGGTTTGATCTAAAACTGTTTCAGTGACAAAACTATCATATTTAGTCCTGAAAAGAATTTGTTGAAAATATATATCAAACTCGAGATCTTGAAGAGCAACTAACTTCTCTGGGAGAGAAGGGGGCCTTAGAAGTGGACTGTGACTCCCGGAAACCTCTGCAGTGTTTTTCTTCCTGAATAATTTTTTGTGATTGTCTATTACTACTACAGGTTCTGGGTCTAGATGAGATCTGGTAAAAACTCTTTTGGGAGCCAGAATTCTAATTTTTTATTTTGTTTTCTTTATAAGAGAATCTTAAACTAATTATATACAAACTTTAACAACCTCTTAACATTATCTCTTTATATGTTTGGATTTTATGACTTGTTCAGAAATAAGGTTTTCTTTGTCTAGGGAAAAGAAATCATAGGATTGAAAGATTGTTTAGTTCCCCGGTATGGTCGCCACTATGTTCACGCTCTGTAAATTCCTAGAGGTTGTCGGGGGTAGAATAAATTTACCAGAGGCAACTTTATCCAACCACTTCCAAACTGGGATCTAACCCTACCAGTTTCAGAGAGGGATCTCTCTATAAGATTTAACTTTGTTTTAGTTCTCAGATGTTAGGCTAGTTAGATTAAATGTGATTGTGTTGTTTGTTTTTGTAAGTTGGCTGAAAAAGAGTTTACACCTCCATTCGGCTATGGGGTATGTTTTATAAAGATAGAGATCAGATAATAGATATAAAGATTCTTTTAACAGGGCAGGATAATGCAACTATTGGATTCTTTAGAAATAAAGTGATGGATAACAAAAAAGGTGAGATTGTCAATTAAAATAAAGAAGCAATTAAGAATTTTTTTATTGTAACATCAAAAGATAAACATTTAGATCTTTAAAAGCTCAGAAACAAAGTACACAAAGGTAAATTCTGCAACTTTAACTCCCTTTAAATGATCAGGCCAGAAAAAAAAAAATGATAACTAAGAAAGATAAACATCCAACGAAGAAAGAGAAAAACTTCACCAACAGTTAACACGCAGGAATCTTGTGAAATGTCTCTTTGTATTACTGGAAGATCTCTTGATAAAAATTACAGTGCTTACAACTAGCTAGGGCATAAAGATCAACCCTCAATACTTCAAATTTTGAAGTATTTATAACAAAAATTACAAACGAATCTTTCATTAATGATTAGGACGTGGAAGACTCTAAATCTAAATAACTAACTAACAAGATACAAAAATTTAGGAACTGTCGATGATGTATCGAATTCCTCATGTTGATTCTAGGGAAGGTCGTTGGTAAGTCACCCACATGACTTTAACTGATCTGCATGCCAACTCAACCTGCACACCTCATCTCCTACTCAATAAAATTGCACAACTCTTCCCATCTTAGCTGACTGGGAATGGTGACTTTGAGTAGTCTCCAGTATATTCCATCCATTTATGTGTACTTGGAAAAATTCGGTTTGATGATGAAAATATACTTGATATCGTGTTGTATGTTGAGGTCTGGCTGCAAAGTTTCTAAGAATACCTTACCTGTTATATTGCCCTGTATTCCCTAAAAATTGGAACTATCTTTGGCCATCGTGGCCATCTTCTGTTTGTAATCAGGAAGAGTCATCAACTTGTCATTTAGGACCAGTAGACCAAGAAGACCTTTCTTCTGCAAAGCCTCGATCTTTTTGAAGAACCTTTGAACTCCAATGTCCATGTTCTGGACTTTCTCCTCCAACTGCAGCATCAACCCCCTTTTGGCCAGTACTCTCTTGACTTACAGGATGGTTTATGTCCTATCTTCAATCTTCAGGTCTTCTAGTTCTTCTTTGTTCTTCGAGTTCAGGAATCTAATGATTTCATTGTCTTCAGTGGGCATTTCTCCCAACTGTCCTTTTATTTTGTCAATAGCCTGCCTGCTCCTTAGCACCAGTTCATTTTGCTCAAACATGATTTGCACCATAAGCCAGATTTCATTTATGGATTTGGAGATATCCATCCAAATATTCTCCTTTGCTTTGGCAAGAGTCTTGCCCGCCATTGTTTTCTTTTGTAGCTGCTGCAATTCCTACTTGAGATTTTTTTATGTTTGCTTCTCCATGGTGTAGCTTGTCTCGTAAGAAGACTTTAGCTCCTGAAGGCTCTCAACTTCCTTTTTCAGTATGTTGATGTATGTTCCTTGTAAATTCATCTCTTCCATGGATTTTTCTAGCTCCACCATTTTTTCCAGAGCTGTCAGTGGGGTGGCTAATGGAATTTCCGATATGGTGGTCGTTGCTACAGTTTCGGTGCTAACTCCTCTGAGGGGAAGTGCACTCGGTGGAATTACTTCCATAGGTGTTGCATGTTCCTTCTCCTTTGCCAATCTCTCCAGCTCTGCTTCCATCTCTCTTAACTGTCCATTCTGCTCCATGATCAATTTGAGCATTTCATCCTTTTCACCTTCTCTCTCGGCTATCTCCTTTGCCTGTACATCTTCTGTAGGTGGTAGTTTGAGTTGTTTCCTTAGAGATGTTATGTCTGCATTATTTTTCTTGAGAATCTCCTCAACTGCTTTCACATTAGAGGGATCATACCCAATCTTGAGCACCAATTCTTCTAAGGACTTTATTCTATTGTCCTTTGCAAAAGATGATATCTTCTCCAATTTCAACTGAGTCTGAACGTTGTTCAGAGAAACCTATAACTTAGTGGAAGAAGTAGAAGCATTTTCCAATGTAGAGAAAACCATTTCTTTGGTTTGCCTATGTAGATTCATCTGATCGGCTGGGTGTACATCTCTGGTGTTAAACTCAAACGTTGCGCTTTTGTAATCAGTTATTGCTTTTGGATCGGGCACTTGTTCCTGCAAAAAGGCCATGTGCATTTTTCCTTTCTTTGTATCAAAAGCTGATAACAGTCTGTGTTGTGCCATGGATGTTTCCTTCCAAAATTGAGCATAGGTGTTGCTGGTCAGCATCTGATTCTTCTTCTTGATCATATCGTACTTCTCAAAAATACTCAATTTTGCACCTCCTTTATTCGGCTGGTTGACTAGTGAAGTGTCATTCTACTTCTTGGATGAAGAGGTAGACATGATCTGTTGGTTGATTGAGATAAGAGGTGAATGATCACCTTTCATAACTGTAGTGGACTGGGTTTCCTTTTCACTAGTAGTGCCAGTTGTATGACTGGATTTTAGCCTTTTGGTGTGTACCTGGAAATCCTCAGCCGAGACTTTTGTGACTGAAGGGGAAGTGTCCTTCCTGGGTCTTTTCTCCTTTGGTACCTGTGGTGTGGTTGTTTTGGAGATGATAACGGAAGGAGATTGTTGTTCTACCTCTTCCAGAGTGTTCACCTCCCACTCCATTTGATTTACAAACTTCTCTATCTCGGGCTTGGGTGTATGAACATACAGGATATTTTTATTCTTCGCTCTCATCTCTGAAATGATCCCACACGGATCGTAGTGCCACAGGAAACTTGTTTCAAACTTCATTTCCCTCAAAAGTTTATCTGCCTCTTCCCCAGCAGCTCGGCTATTGCAGATAAAAGATCCTATCTGCCCCTTAATCCTCAGTTGTTGTTTTTTCTTCAGAGAGACAAAGTGTATATCATCTGAATTTATCATTTTTCGTATATATTCCAGGGAAAATATCCTCATAGGAAAATACTTGGGCAACTTGTATGGAGCTAATTCACACCCATATACTCTGATTTCTATGTGATTTCGATACAGGTACCAATCTCCCGTCTTTGGGAGGTTCGAGAGGTGTAAGATTCTCTGGATCTCTTCATTTATCCTTAGCTCTCATTTCCCACTGAGCATGCTCACCACTGGATGGTAAAACTGCTCGATGAACTGCTTGAAGATGAACTCTGTGGAGTTCCTTATGAGCAGCGAATTCCAAGATGTTACTGCCCGTGGTTTGTCATCCTTGTCCATTTTCTGCATCGGGAAGGAGAACCTTTCTGCTTGAAAGAAGGTGAACATGTAAGCCAGTATTGATGAATACCGAAACATGCCCTCTGTGGCGAATTTAGAAAGTTGATCATGGATGTTCTCTGCCAGGAAAGTGTTGTATTCAAACTAGATGGTGGCCCTTTCCTCAGCAAAGAAAATGGATAGGAACCCCAATATAGGTTCATCTACCCATTCGTCTAAATAATAGCCAAGTAGACAACAAAGGGATGAATCACTTGGTTTCCCTTTTCTGAGAACAGGGAGGAATGATACGAGGGATTTTTCTTGGGGAGATGAGCATCCTATGGGAGGAAAAGCTCAAAGATCTGGGCTTTTTGAGGAAAAGACACACTCTGGTACAACTCTGTCAGGATTTCAAGGTTGAAAGGGGAGGTAGATTCAGCTCTAGATATTTGCATCATCTGATCAATGGCCTCTGGTGTGATAAAGAAAAGAGTTTCTTCATACGAAGAAACTATGGCTCTCTGGTCGGGGAGGTAATGAGCTTGACATTTGAGGGCGAATTCAGGGAAATGATGGACTTGGTGAAAAATATAGAGAGGAATATTGGACTCCCAGAGCCCAATATCATCGCTTTGATCTAGGAATGTGTCTTTAAATCATGACTACAATTCTGTGAAATCAAATTCTCTCTTAGTCTCTGATATCAGATAATCATTGTCGGCTAATGCGATCCTGTTGAGCTCGACATGAGGTGGGAGGAAAGGATTTTCCTCGACCTATGTTTTTTTAGAATTTGGCACCATCACTTCCAATGGTACCTGTAATTGAAACAAAATGTTAGTGGGTAATGGCTATGGTTGGGTCGATGACTAGATAAATGAGGGGACAAAGTTGTCTAGTGTGTGGAGAAAGTTAACAGTGTGCAAGTGACGAAAGATGGGCTAGTTTTGAGTGAACAAGTATCCTTTGGGAGCGGGGGATAGGCCAGCAGGCTAACAGATATGTTAGCCAGTAGTAAATGGTCAATGGATCATTTGAAGTGTGAGATGGTAGGTGAAGGACGAGTGACGGGTGTGACAGGGTGACATCGGGGTTGTTGATTGGAGAAAGGAAAGCATGAGGTGACTTGTGACGGGTGACCAAGTGGGATGAACTAACAGAGTTATGAGACGAGACCTGTAGAGGAAAGGTAGTGGGGCATAAATTCATGAGGCGACGGTGGTATCAGAAGGGTGGTAAGTGGTAAGTGGTTTTGGAGTGGAGGGGTTCTGATGCAATCGATTCATGCCACATTAGGGTGGGGTCCACCAGGAAAAACCATTTCATTCCCCTTTCATTCCCCCCCCCCCACCACCATTAAAGGCAGAACGGTCGGGGGGGTCCGAAAATTCTTGTCAACTATTCATCTACACGTCGTCTGTTTGACCGTAGATCTATGCGCTCTCATTAACCATCATTCTTCCCCCTCCCCCCCCACCATTAAAGGTAGAATAGTCGAGGAGGTCCGAAAACTCTTCTCAGTTGTAGATCTAGGCGTCAATAGCTATGTCATAGATCTATGAGCCATATTTAATTTCTGAGCACGATTTAATATGTGAAGCAGAACACTTAGGCTTAGTGCTTTTTGTGGGTTTTTTGTGCTGCTTCCCTTGATTTTGTCACCATGGGGTTAGGAAAACACTTCAAACATCAGAATCATACATTTTCTCCGAACACCATACAAAATTTATTGAAAAAAAACTGGCTAGCCAGTGTCCTATCCTACCTACCTACACCTTTAGCCCATATTAAACTGTTGGGATAAGAAATTACTCTATCATGGGGCTATTTGATCAGGATTAAATAGTCTGATCAAATTTATTCATTAACTAACCTATCTACTTGGCTAAGATTAAACAGTTTATCCAAGCTTATTCACTAATCCTATCAACATCAATTCAAAAGGACATGACCATGTTTAAACAGTATGGCTCAAGTCATTGTTATTGAATGGGGCTTTTTTCATTTTTTCTTCTATGCCCTCTTTTATTCTCTTTTCATTTTTTCATGTTCTTTTTCTTCTTTTTCTTTTCTTTTCTTTTCTTTTCTTTTCTTTTCTTTTTCTTTCAAATCATTTGCAGGATGAAACATTATTTGAAATCCAAAAAACATTACAAGGATAAAAATTTTAGTCACCAATTGAGCCTACAAATTATAGGGTTATAACACTTCCTTTTAAACTTCGTAAACTACTTATGTGGGAGATCGGAAGGTTTCCTTGTGGGATATCCTTAAACATGCTTTCCCATGTTCTCAAGGTGAGTGGATTGCACACAAACTTCGTCAAGATTGGTGGGGTTAAACAACAGTGAAGTATGACGAATATAATTGTGAAGTGCATCAATATACTTCATTAAAGTTTCATAAGAATCCAAAGGAATGTTTAATGCAAGTGATTTCTTCCTAAATTCTTATGTGAAACTTTGTACAATTTGACCTTTACTTTGTCTTAAAGTTTGTCATTCCATCATTGCTTTATGTAAATAACCCTATGGATAAAATTGCTTCCTTATCATTGATTTAAACTCCGACCATGAGGAAAGAAGATTACCACACCTACTTATGTCCTAAAGTTTTCTCTCCCACCATACTAGAGTGGTGCCTTCCAACCGAAGAGAAGCCAATTGCACTTTAACTTCATCTTCATCAATCTGTTGAACATGACAATATACTTCAACCTGTCGGATCCAATTATCTAGCTTTTCAGGATTATCATCTCCATTAAACATAGGTAAAGCAAATTTTACGTCAAACTTTAATAATGGTTTCTTAAAATAAATTTTATGGCTAGAATGATGAGAATGATGAGAATTCTCAAAGGAAGAAGAGCTAGAACATGATGGTGAAGATGCATGCTCAAGAGGGTCTCCTCCAGCCCCTTGATTCACTGAAGCATTATCAAATACGTGTGCTTCAGTTTTCTTCCCTTTCTTCTTCATCCTCTTCTCATAGTCTCCATACATTCGTTTGACCATTTCTGACATGCGATTAAAGACCATATGGAATTTTTTCTCCTGTTCATCATGCTTGTCCTCTTCGACCATTTTCTTCCTTCTGGATGCATGGCCAACTTCAGGATTGAAAGTCTTAAGATTTCCTTCACCCTTCTTATGCTTGGCCCTAGTAAGCAATAACACTCAACAATTCAAGTCAAAAGATGACTGCTCTGATACCAACATGATCTAGGATCTTTTCATCGATGTGACTTATTAAAGAATTGTATTAAATGAGCATAAATTGAAGTGTACCATAAAGAAAGAATAACTCAATAATGAAGAGACATATGCATCATATCTGAACACAAAAAACTTGATAACGGATTTTGTCCCTGGTGGAATACGTCTCTGGGTCCTCCTCTCAAATGGGTAGGTCTTTTTATTAACTAAGCAAAAGAATTTGGAAAAATACATAAGTATACCTAATTATGGATTTAAGCTACAGAATATTTGCTCAGATCATAAAACAGA
>JZKD02S2190360.1:400839-414674 GCA_000966675.3 Picea glauca | reverse complement strand
TGACAAGTGCAACAAGTTTAAAGATTGTTGATCCAAAGGAGGACTTTGTAGTGTGCATTGATGCATGCAAGGAAGGACTAGGTGGAGTCCTTACTCAAAATGGGCATGTTATATGTTATGAATCAAGAAAGCAAAAATAACATGAGAGGAACTATGATATATATGACCTAGAATTGGAAGCCATAGTTCATGCCTTGAAGATGTGGAGGAATTATCTCATGGGCAGAAAATTTGAGCTAAGGACAAACCATAGTGGTCTAAAATACTTGTTTTAGTAACCAACATTAAATTCCAAACAAATCAAATGGTTGGAATTCTTCAATGAATGTGATTTTGGCATAAAGCACACCAAGGGTAAAGAGAACAAATGACAAATGAACTCAACAAGAGAGTACATGAGATTCATGCTACAACCATTAGCATGTGTACTTATGATCTAAAGGACAGAATAATGGGAGGTACAATTTTAGAGCAATGTTATTTGCAATTTAAAGGTGTACATCAAGATAATATACAGATGAGATTTATCCTTTACAAGAACAAAGTCTATGTACAAGAACAAAAACAAAGTCTATGTTCCTAACTCACAAGGGTTGAGAAATTTAGTGTTGAAGTAGATGCCTAATGTACCTTATGTTGGACATCCAACGTACCATAAAACAATTGCAGCATTGAGAATCCAATATGCATGACTTTGTATGAAAAAAGATGTGGTTGATTACAGAGCCAAATGCATGGAATGCCAAAAGGTAAAGGCTAAGCACCGATATACAACTATATATCTATAGCCAATTTCCCATTCCTGAATGGAAATGGGATATTTTTACCATAGACTTTGTCATCAAGCTACCCATAATAGTAAGGAGGCATTATTCCAGGATGGTGGTGGTGGATAAGCTTATAAAGGTTGCACATTTTATACCAGTAAAGATAAAACATAGGGAAGCCAACATTGTAGAGATTCACATGAAGGAAATTGCTAGGCTACATGGTGTGCCTAACGAAGTGGTATCTGATAGAGATCCCACATTAAGTCTCCAACACTCCAAAGAGGAATGCCACACAAGAATCCATACAAGTTCTAGTAATCAATGAGAAATACACCTCACATGTGCATGTCCATCATGGCATAACCAATCGTTATCCATACACCATGTACCCCACATCACATGAAGCACCCTCAAGCATTCTATAAACACTTTTGAAGTAACCTAGAAAGATAACACTCCCTCTTTACAAGGAATATGTCTTGACAAACACTAGTATGTTCCCTCTACAACTCAACCAAACCATTCAGGAATGTGAATGTGCTACAATGTCATAATCAACCATTGGCTCTTGGAAAGGAACTCTCACCCAACCATCACACTCCTCCATTAAGGCATCATACCTCATCTCCTCAAAAGAACTGGAAGGCTCACAAATGGAAGAACCCATATCAATATGGTTAGCATATCTCTTAGGAGGTACACTTGTTGTCATTAAATATCTGGGAATTCCTACATGCTCATGTGCATCCTATAAAGTCTGGGTAAGCCATCTCAACTTCCTCTATGCTAGAGTAGAAGATGAGGGCATATCCATCCCCTATCTCACTTTGTCCACCTCTAAATTAGACCCATCTCTAACCTCTACATCAGTGTCTAGAACAACAACCTCCTCTCTCCCTTCAATATCTAAAGGAGATCCTTATGGACTAGAATACCTCACATCCTCATTAAAATTCACATATTTGCTCACAACAAATTTTTGTTGTATTATAATGTATATCCTATGAGCTTTGGAATTCTCCATGTATCCAACAAAAATACCCTTGATACTTGAGGGTTCCAACTTCATTCTCTTCTCCTCAAGCATATGAATATAAATTGAAAAACCAAATTTGTGCATGTATCTTTGGGTGGAGGCCCATAATACAAATGTGTATGTTTTGAACATTTTTATATAAATTGGACAACCAAATACACAAAAATGTGACATGTGCAGTTTCACACTTTAGGGTTTCAACTTCATCTTCTTCTCCTCAAGTGCATGAATATAAATTGGAAAACCAAGTACACAAAAAATGTGACACATCTAGTTTCACACTAGTGAATGCCCCCTCTGGTGTCTTGTCCTTCAAGATCCTATGAGTACACATGTTCAAAATATACACATTTTTATTATAGGTCTCCACCCAAAGACACATGGGAAAATCCATATCATGAATAAGAGACTTAGAAGTCTAAACAATAGACATACTCTTCCTCTCTACAGCCTCATTCTACTGAGGGTTATAAGGAATTATTAACTCCCTCTTTATCCCTACTTCCATACACAAAGAATTAAACTTTGTAGAGGTATACTCACCTCCTTTATCTGAGGAAGAACTTTGATCTTCTTCCCTATCTAATTTTCAACCAAATCCTTAAACTTTGTGAACATACTAAACACCTCATCCTTAGTCTTCAAAAAGTAAATACAATTCCTACGAGAGAAATCACCAATGAAGGTGAAATAATACACCTATAAAGGAGAGGGAATATGTATGTCCACACACATCTAAATCGATAAAATCAAGACTCCCTCTCAATCTATGCTCGCTACTAGAAAAGGCAACCTTGACATGCTTTCCAAGCGCACATCTCATGCACACACCTTCCTTCTCTATCTTGAAATTCAACAATCCCTGCAATAAGTTTGTCAAGAGAGGAAGCGCTCCATAGCATAAGTGACCAGAACATTTGTACCATAACTCACACAAATTGGTACAATTATGCACTAGATAAAGATGCTTCACTAGATCTGCACACAATCATTAAATACCTCCAGCTCAAACCCCTTTTTCCACAAAATGGGTTCGATCTCTAATGATGACCTTCTAAGCATCAAACTCAAACACACAACTAAGATTTGCATACACAAAATAGAAAGAAATTTTTTCTTCAAACCAAGAACAAATAGAACATCGTTCAACTCAATAACATCACATGATTGCATCTAGAAGGAAGTGAATCCCAATCATTTCATGGGATAAGTAGCATCATCACACAACTCCACACTCATACCTCCTTTCTTTTGAATCTTTCTAAAGAATGTCCTGTGATAAGTCATATGTCTCAATGCCCCATTGTACACATACCACCCAACACTTGAAACGGTGTTAGAAGATAATCAATAGACCATGGAAAAGGTAGTCTCAAACTTGAATGGTCCCTCATCCATTCTTGCTACAGTGCTTGCATTCCTTGCAACTTGTCTCTATTGCTTGGCCTTCCCTTTCTTTTTCTCCAAACACCGTCTAGCATAATGTCCCACATGGTGACATCTAAAACATTCACTTTACTCAAATCCTTCTTTCTTGGATTTGAACCTGCTTTCTTATCCTTCTTGTATCCATTATTGCTTCCCTTCTTCATACTTTGAAGGAAGGATACTTATTCTACGTCCTATTGTTGCATTAAATAGGACTCCAATTTAATCTCTTCCTACACAAGGTCATCCCAAATCTTTGTGAAGGTAAGCAACTTCTCACGAGAATGGACACCCTAGAGAAAACGCCTTCAATATGCGACAAGTCCATTCAAAGCAATGGATACCAACTCCTTATCTTCCATCATTGTCCTTATGGAAACCAAACAATCTCTCAATTATGTGATCTTGTCTAGATAGCTCACCATGATATTTTTCTTACTCATGTGGATGGTTGAAATCTTGTTTCACAAGAGCATATGTCTAGAGACACAATAACATTGAAATAAACTAACCAACAAATCAAACATCTAGTTATTGGATGTCTTGTTGCAATGTGAGGGATGAAGTGATCCTTCATCAAATCAAGAATGATTCACTTTACCTTGACATCCTTATTATAGAAAACCAACTTCATCGGATCGGAAGGTGCAATTATCTCTTTCTCAACATGCTCCTAAATCGTGTCTTCCTCTATAAACATTTGTAGCCTAATATCTCAATATTTGAAATTAGAAGTACCATCCAACCTATCACACTCTCTACAACCAAGGACCATAGTCCTACAAATATAAAGCACACCTCAAAGAAAAAATCAAGTCGAACAACCCTTTTAGGGCTCCAACACTTATCACAAGCATCTTGGGGTATCACACCCAATCAACCTATCATTGGTACTCAAACACCTAACATATTTCAAATATACAAATCCCTCTTCACCAAGAGAGAAATCTTAGTCAAATATATTTAATACCATGTAGAAATCTCTAATCTAAGTCTTTTAATGAAAATCCAAAAATCCCACCTCTCATTAGAGGTTTCTTGCATCTAATCCCTAAGAGTTTTCAACAGAGACCTAAAATATTTAATTACAACAATGAACAACAACAAATGCTTCACTTTACTTCGGTCCAAATCACTAGGAAACTCAAGAGAAAAGATACCAAACAAATGTACTTTAATGTCAACAAGTTACGACCCTTAGGGCACATATTTTTCTTACATATAACAGATCTAAAATCATTTTATTATAGAAATAAATCTACCCTCTTATCTTCAAGATATATATCAAAAAAGGAGGTTAAACATTCCATGATTTTGACCTTTTATAGTTTGTCATCACTGAAATTGGCCATAAAATCTTTGACAAAACTGTAATTTTGGGTTGTTGAAATCGTTGTTTTTAATTCAAAATTGGATTTAACACCCTCAAATACCCCTACTGCAACCTAATTTTGAATATTAATGATTGATATCCGCAATTCCATCAATCCAAAATGAGTCTTGTATATTTTAGACAAAAAATGTCAGTTTCCCTTCCAATTATTTTGAGTTGTCAGAAAAGATCAAATCCATAGAACATTTAGACTATGTCTATGTTAAATCTCTTAACAATTTAATCCCTATGTTATGCCAAATTAGCATGAACAACAAGTCATTGAATTTTACCAATCAAGAAGACAACACAAGTTAAATATCAAATCTGAAAGTACACAATAATTGGACTATTAACACTTCATTAATATATAAGAGATGAAGTACATGTACATACTCACGACTTATCACAAGTTCGTATAATCTCAAGCTCACCAAACCCTAGATAGAGAAACAATTAAAACCCTAGTCACCAAATCCTGGCTAGGAATTACTCCTAACCAAAGTTGGTTTCTCCACCAAACATCCTCCATGGCTCCTACACTTGCATCCCACAAGTGTACAAGATGTCTCATTTTATTGTGATCTTTAACAAGCATAAAAAGTAGAATTAGGGTTTCTAAAACCCTAGTCTTCTTCTCTCGCAAAAGCTACAAAAAACAATGTTTATTTTTGTTGGCATAGGGGCAGACCCAGGGTTCAACACTACAACAACGCACCAACAAAACCCTAACTACCGGCCCTTTCGGAAACACTTGCGGAGCAGATAAAGTCTCACCCAAGGTAGAGGCAGGGGTGGTTGCAGGACTCGGGTGTCTGCAACCTTAGCTGGGACACAGATCTGTGATTGAAATGCTTAACAGAGCACTTAGCACCAACAATTCATCAATATTTGACCATTATCTACTCCGCATGTAAAATAGAGCATTGCATCATTCATTCAGATCTGATGTATCTAAGCACTTATCATAGAGAGGTAGATTATATCTAGCAGATTCAAGCACTAAGCACATTCACATAGGTTAGATCTAACATCCATATACATCATTAGCACAAATCATAAACAGAACTATCTATCTATATCAAAGCACTTAGCAAGTAAAGACATAAACACATCAACACATCGCACAAAGCATAGCAACACAGCATGTACGTGGTTCACCCCAACCCTGGGGCTACGTCCACCAACTCTTCTTCTTTATTATCTTCAATCAAGCTTCTTACAGGCACATAGCATCAAAATCCTACCCCGCAGAAGACAGGAGATCTGCGCGCACTCTGCCAAATCCTCCTTCTTCGAGTTAGGGTACAGCACCAAGCCTTCTTACAATTACTTGCACGTAGCTCTACAAATCTCACATAGTGTGCACAAAGCATCTACAATCCATACTTATCACTTAGCCCAATATCACACAGATATGCCCCTCCTTACATTGTCTAGACATATATTTATACTTTACAAAATAGGCCTAAACATGGGTAAACCCATGGGCTGACATCCCCATACCCGTTACATAATCCCAAATCCCAAAAAGGACCCAAAAAGGGGCCAAGATCCCGCGATATCTACTTTGTCTTGCGCTCTTCCTTCGACGGGCTGTCGAAGTCCCAAAATGGGTCAAAATTGACCAAGGATCTCCCAAAACTTGGTCAAGGACCAATAGGCCCCCAACACTCACCTGTGACTCGTCCCGAGTCACTCTAATCTGGGTAGTTCTACTTCAAAAGCCTCGAGCGTGGCTTGAGCTACTTCGACTTATTGTTGTGCCACGGCCTCCTGTTCAATGAACTCTTAGATGAATGTGTCGTTGACAGGTCCCTCCAGACGATGTTTAGCTGCAGTGACAACCTGCTCGAGTTATGCTCCTCAGCCTTCGACCTCTGTGAACAATTGGTAATCCTTATCTTGTACAAGTTGGAGCCACAGAGTTACTTCCATAAATCTGCTCTAGCTAGTGTAGATCTGTTGATGGGCGGTGTGTTTCTCTTGGAATCGCTTCATTCTTTCCACAGCTGACAAGGGCTTCAACTGTGCCTATATTGTCTCTGCTTCCTGCTTTGCTTCCTGGAGCTATGACTCCAGTGCTTGCAATTTTGGGTTCTTAGTGAGTTGCTCATATGTCTGGGCATTGTGATTACTCAGTTGCTTGCATTCCATCGCAAGGGCCTTTATCCTTTCAACTACGCTCCGGGCGGTTGTTTCTCTTTGATCCCTTAGATCCTGCGGAGTCTCGGGCACTGTGCGGAGTTCTAAGTCTTCTATGCATTGTTGTAGTTGCTATATGGCTTCTGCGAGTTGTTCTACTTGCTGCGTGACTCAGTCCTCTGCCTTTATTTCTAATACTGTCACAGAGTGAAGTGCTCTGCTGACCGCTTCTTCCACTCCATGCTGCTCTGCGAGAAACTTTTATTTTCCTTGCTGCATTTGTGCTTTTTCTTCATCGAACTTCTCTTGGAGAGCAATATTTTCCTGTTCTGCAGTGTTGTGTTGTTCTATGAGTACGCCTTGCACTTGCTTCAAGGCCTGGGTGGCTTGTTTTGTTTCTTATTGTGCTCATCGAAGGCGAGCTTCAACTGTATCAGCTAGTCGGTGGAGTTGGGTTGGCTCATCTCCCAACTCTGGTTCTCTCAATGGTAGGGGCGCAGTGGAGACTGCACGGCTGGACTTAAGGGCCTTCTCTACCCCTCGGAGTTCAACTTCAATTCTCTCATACATTTCTTCCTGTTCGGCTTCTTGTTTCTCTACTATTTCCAGTGAATCGTCGTTCAGGGATGCTATGATGAAGTCAAAATCATTGGAGGTGAGGACAGTCTGCATCTTGGTTATGGTGGCTTTTGATTTCTTCTAGGAAGAAGGTTTCGGGGGGGAAACCTTCCTCTTCTTCAAGGGTTCAACCTCGTCTCTGGGCGATGTTACTTCGCCTGGCTTCTATTCAAATTCTACTTCATCATCACCCCCTCGGTCAGGTGACATTGAAGCATTCTTTCCTGAGGTGTTGCTTAAATCTTGGACCTCTTCATTCTTCTTGAGTGTATTATGTTCTTTATGAGTGTCCTCTCGGCTATTAAGATCAAATATATCTACAGGGTTGGTGAGGATAAGGAGGTCAACGGACCATTCCTTAGTTATCTCCTCAAGGTATTCTTCTGTAAGTTTATAATATGACTAGAGCTACTCTTTATGTTCATCTGCTTGCGCTGTAATGTAGATGAAGTGTCGATCTACATTGAACTTCATTAGGGGTCGGAACCTTTGTAAGGTGTTCAGATTCATGCAAGGCTCAGCTTCGATGGCTCTCTTTAGCAGGAGGTAATATGTATGAAACACAACATTCGACTGCCACTATTTGTTCATATCACTTGAATACCAAAGGGTAGCGAACTTCGCAACAAGTGGTTCGAACAACTCTATGTCTGGGAAGGTCGCACCTTCCGTCATCTCCCAGGAAACAAATGCAGTGAGGATCAAGAGCCAACTAAAATGAAATTCATAACCTTGATCATGTGCTTCTCAGCAGTCTAGTTCCAACTGGTTAACTAGGTACTTCACCTAGTTCATCTGTAGGCCTTCTGCGCACTTCCCTGCGAGGTCAACGACAAAGCCGGTGACCTGCGTAGGTTGGTTCTTCCTTACTAACTTTCTAGCTATTAGTTAACATGCTAAGCACATTGCGCCACTCTGGATGGAAGCTACCTTATAGCCTCTTGTTCCCTTCTCAACATCGCCATATGAATCCTTGATCTTCTGTGCTAGCGCACGATCTGTGGCCTTTCCTAGGTAGAATCCCTATGGGTCGGGTCCTTGCATACTCAGTCTTGTGATCATGTGGATTAGCATTGGGTCAATTGTAATACGGCAGTCTAGCCATAAGTAGTCGCCATGGTAACACGACAGTAACATCTTGACACATGCGTTGACTTCCTGGTGTCTTATGAAGTGTGGGATCTTCATGACATTCAGCAGAGTGGACTACGTGAGGTTCATCGTCCACAGCTGGGGAATTAACTTAGAATTCTTCCCCTTTGTTCTGGTTAGGTAATTGTACGGGGCAAGCATACCATAGATCTTACGATCTCCGAGGTTGAAGTCGTTGAATTTTAATGCTGTGATCTTATCCTGCTCTTTTCAAACTGTGTGTATCCCCTTTAGGAGGTACCCAGTGACCACGGTGTACTCGAAATCTCTTGGCACACTATCATGATTTACCACGCCAGCTAGAGGCGGGATGTAATCGGGCAATATGGTTGGAATCAGCTTCGCATTTGCTAGGTCATCTTTGTGCTTGGTTCTCTTTTCTGTTGAGGGTCGGGATGATCCGGCTCCACGAGCAGTCGACGAAGAGGCTTGCATTCCTCTCGTTGATGACGCTTGTATACCTACAGACATCGACATTACTCGTTCATTCATGAGGTCGATGAGAACTTCTTCGACAACTTTCTCTGTAGCGCTAAACTCGTCCGACATACATGCTCGGGGTTGGAAATCTCAGGTTCGAGGAGTAACTTAGACACTATAATGGGATAGAGGACAATAGCGCAATGATCACTGTGTAAAATCAAGGAGTCTGCGGGCTCAAATTCACGGTTAGCAAAAGTGTTCTCGGTGCATGGCGTGACGGGATAAATAGATAATTTGGCAACGGACATCCTTACATTGCCTAGACATCTATTTATACTTTACAAAATAGGCCTAAACATGGGTAAACCCATGGGCCGACATCCCCATACCCGTTACATAATCCCAAATCCCAAAAAGGACACAAAAAGGGTTCGAGATCCTACGATCTCTGCTTCGTCTTGCGCTCTGCCTTTGACAAGCTGTCGAAGTCCCAAAATAGGTCAAACTTGACCAAGGATCTCCCAAAACTTGGTCATGGGCCAACAATTTTACTCTCTAGGTTCATAACAAACACTCGCTTATTTGCCTCCTTATGGTTAAACCCTAACCCTATAATTACCCTTGAACTTATCTAAGAACCTTAGAGCTCCAAGACAAAGAGAGATAATACAATGAAGAGTACAAGAAAGAGAGAAACTAGTGCACTCCACTCCTCACATCTCTAATACAAGTGTGTGATGAATGAATCCACAAGATCAAGTGATAAGATCAAGACTACCTCCTCCCTCTATTTATATAAGAGGTGAGGGATACCAACAATACAAAGTGGACCTAGTCCACTACAAGCAACCAATATACAAGAAATTGGGCCCACATGTTAAGTACTCCCTCTATAAGTGAGACATGTCAAGATCCAAGGTGAAAGCATCCAACAAGCAAGGCTCAAAGAATGAGCACTCCTCAAGAAGGGTCCAACACACCACCTCCACAAGCCTCCAAAGCTCCAACACTTCCTCCTAATTCATGTGTATCGTTGGGTCTATCCACCTACATGATCACTCCCCAACATAAGCATCCTCAAGTCAAGTACAAGCCTCCATGAAAGAAACCAAGCACACCCATGTCATCTAGGGCTCAATTCCCTCCTCCAAGGCAAGTCATCCTCCAAGCAAGCCACCCACTCTCCATGTGTGCATCATGAAGAACGTCATCATGTAGCCTAGGTCTCCAACACTCCTAGGGATAATGCCACACAAGCATCCATACAAAGCTTAGCAATCAATGAGCAAGCCATCTCCCATGTGTAACACAACCAAGGGTCATCTATACATCATTCCATCACATCAAGCACCCCCAAGCATGGTGTAAACACTTTTAAGTTTTAGAGTAACCCTGAAGGCTAAGAATAAATTTATGGATGAAGTTTGTGTCGATTAGTTCATTATTGGAGGACTTGTCAAATTACAAGGGTGACATTGTTGAAACTTAAGACTAGCTTCAATGGAAGATCCCAACCAAGTTAATTCAATGGTAGTATCAAATTATGATCATGAGTGGTGAATTTAGCATTTCCATGTATTGGATATGTCGACAAAATTGAAATTTGGCAAGATGATCAATGGTCGATTGAAAGAATGATACATCTCCATCATTCAATTAAGCAATTGATGATATGTCACCATTAAATGATTATTCTATTAAAAAACAAATGATTATTCTTTTTTTCTTTTACAATGAAATATACATCCCAGAGAAACCCACCAAGCACTTCCCCTCATTTTGAGGATGGTACCCAATGTAAGTCGACTGGTTGCGATTTTGGTTACCTTATCCGACGAGGACATTGAATGAGGCCCCTCATTGCCACAAAGGTAGCCATCTTGAGAACTTGACCATGTGACCTCATTATAATTCACAACACTCAACCACTCAAGCTAACCCACTGGACTAGCCAATTGATTATTCTATTATAACCAACAATCCTATTATGCAAACTATGGTGTAAGTTAGCCAACTATTTATTTATGTGCAAGCAACAAAACTACATTAATATGCTCAAGGGGGAAGAATCCTCGAGAGTGAGAGAGAAATAGTTACCTTGTTTATCAAATAAGGTGGTTTGTTAAAGGTTATATTTGGTGTTGCACCTACTACTGTATATGATCAAAGAAATCATTATGTGTCTTACATATTAATGTCTTTCTCTATGCTAATATAATAAGCATCTAGAGGATATACACTTATACCTAGAAATTTGTGTCTCATTGGTTGAATGTCATAGATATGCTTCATAACATAAGACAGACGATCTAATTTGTATCTTTTGATGAATCTTTTGTGTACACATGTATGTTTAGTATATAAGATTAATTTGCAGTAAATTGAAACTAGAGCTAATGTTTTCTCTAACAATTTTTTTCCACAAAATTTGTTAGCAAGAATTCACATGTTTAAATTTATCTTAATATTAATATAACATGATAAATAAAATTAGTACTAGAACATGAAATAACATGAAATGATTGGAGAAGTTTTGAAATTTACATTACTATGAAAAGTTAAAACTATAGAGTTAACAAGAGAAAAACATGATCACATTTACACCCAAAAAAACCATTAAAGCTTCAAAAATAAAGAAGAAGAAGCAAACCAAAAAGTATCCTTGTTATGTCTATTTTTCCCAAAACTAAGGCACTTACAATGGTTGCATATGAGTTGAGTTAGATTCCATGTAAAGAGATTTTGCAATTTGATATTGTAGTTGTCCAATATGTCCTTGTTGGCCATTGAAATATGATTGTAACTTAGATGACACTTGTAGTTAAGGAAACAAACTTCCACGAAATTTTTTGCTTAGGCAATTAGAGTATATAGCTAAAGGATCATAGCCTATTATTACTGATTATTACTGGGTGTATAAACTCAAACTCTTAGAAAATGGGGGATACAATATGTACTAAGTTGGTTTTATTTTTCCAATTCTCTATTATCTCTCTAATTACTTTATGGTATTTTTAATTTATTTTTCTCCTTTTAGTTGTACCTAGTATTGAAAGGGGATTCTAGCATGCAAACAACCCAAGTTTGGAGCTCAATATGTGTAGAGCCTTTGTATGTATGTGAGTGTGTGTGAGGAAAGGTGTTTGGCCTCCCAAAGCTGATTTCCTTTTGTCATAAAAAAGACTTAACAGATGTCCAATAAACCAAATTGATCTAAATAAACATTATTAAAATACTTTATCCTTTTATCATTACTTTGACATCTAATTTCAATGTTTCATTTGACATATAAATACCTTCTTCATACAAATGCTCTAACAATCTTTAAAATATTATCAAACTATTTTTCCTTAATACTTACAAATCCACATCATATAAGAACTAGTTATAAGGTATGTCCTTTTATAAATGGAATTAGATCAAGACATTAGGATGTCATATGTTTATAAAAAAAAATTCATATTGCTTGGCAAAAGTACCTCTACAAATATTAATCTTACTTGTTTTACCAAACTATGATGTTTTTATTTAAAAGACTTAAAAACTTGAATTCTTAACAACTACACTTTGACATTAAAATATGTCTTAAATTATCTAAACTACGCATATACAACTCCACTTTAAATGTATTTAATGACATTAAAATATATCTTAAATTATCTAAACTACCCACATACAACTCCACTTTAAATGTGTTTACTACCCTTAAATCTAACAGCCTCATACCTCACTTTCACATTAAAATATGTCTTAGATGATATAAACTACCCCACATCCAACTCCATTCTAAGTGTATTTATGCCCATTACATCTAACAACCCCAATTTATGCATAACATGCACATGAAATATGAAATCATGTTATGGTTGACATGGTCATCCTAAACTATGAAATATGGATTCATTGTTTTGGTGGCTATTATTAAATGACCCAACCTATCATGTTGTGGTTGACATGGTCATCCTAAACTATGAAATATGGATTCATTGTTTTGGTGACTCTTGTTAAATGGACCAACCAATTATCTATGGATTCTGTTTAACAACCATTAAAGCTCCTTGTTCCAATTATTTATGGATTCTGTTTAACAACCATTAAAGCTCCTTGTTGAGGTCTTTAATGTAAGTTTTTAAAGTCTTCTCACCAAAAACAATATCAGTAGCCACAACAAAGTGATCCACTCCTTGCTTTTCAATATAATTTTAGGTAAATTTTTACTTCCTCTTTATACTAAAATTCTCTCACATATAAATTACTTGCTATCTAAATGATATTCCAAACTTTGTCTCCGGGTAATAGTCTTGACTTCTACTCATGGCAAGGTTCTTGTAACACGTAATGTCAACAATAAGTCTTAGGTTGATGGCTTTCAAAAGTTAATGTCATTGAAAGCCCTAGTAACCACCGTGGTTTACCAAAAAATAATCTATAAAAGAAATTGGCCTGTATTTACACACCGTGCCTCAAGCCATCACCTACCTCTCAGCCATAATATCTCCCCACCTCCCTTTTTTATTTCAAAAATTGAATTACAAAGAGGTGGGGCTCATTCGATGTTTCTCTAGTGGAAACATTATTGATTGTCTGATTATTTATTGAACTCAATTCCGTCTATAATACATCCAGCTGGGATATGGTCTGATGGGAGCTTCCCATATTAAGCTAAGTTCTTTTTTTCAAGCCCTGCATTCAGCTTCTTGGGTTTTACCTAAGAATTAGTGACAAGTGCATGGGGTTTGACTCTCGCCAACGAACAAAAGTTTTACTTCCCATTAAAAAATAACATATCATGTCTTCTTTATGAAAATAGTGAATTTCACAAAAAGAAGATATAGGTGCTTGTATTGAATGAAAATAGAAGATATAGGTGCTGGTAGAGAATGACAATAGT
>JZKD02S2190360.1:375351-396801 GCA_000966675.3 Picea glauca | reverse complement strand
GATGTTATTAGTTTGCTGTGGATTTCATATGGTGGTAATACAAGTGCCGGTTTTTATTCATAAAAGAGAGAGTATATCTTCTCCAAATATGGTTGCTTTTGCACATTTTCTTCTCTAATCGATATTTCATATTAGTGAAGCACAGATATTGCTTGTGAGCCTGACTACCTTTCCCTTTTTCTGTGTAAAGACATAGTTGACTACTGTATCAAAAAAGTAGTAATGGGTGAACCAGAGAGGTACCTTGTTAGAGCAACAAAAGAAGGATGAATTACATCAAGAAAGCTATTTCCAAATTTGATTGAAAATGTATAAAATATATGCAGAATGATAAGCAGCAACTGGAAACGGGATAAAGAAAAATAAATAAACAATGAGGAACTGAAAGAAGACAGATTTTCCGGAGCTGTGACCTATGAAGACATATCCTAGACTTATAGTAAACTCGATGCATTATAATATGATTTGGGTTCAATCCTGAAACGACCCTTTTAACATGCATTACATTTAAATCAAGAGAATATTCTATTCTCCGTCATTTAGCAGGGCTTTGGGGAGTACCGACATCGTCCCCCTCGTCATCATTGAGCATGTTCATAAGCATGCAAACCTGGTCATGCAGCCACGCATTCTCGCGTTCTGCATCCAACCGTTTGGCCCGTTCCTGCTGAAGCTGCAGCTGAAGCCGTTCCATCGTCTTGCAGTCTTCTTCCAGCTGCTCGTTCAGTCCATCTATTTCACAATCCTGCCAAAACAAATACAGGGATTCGAACCCGACACCTCTTAAATCCAAAAAGGGTAAAATAAAAACAGAAAAGGCAAACGGAAGAGGCGAAACCTTTCTGTTCATTTCTTGAATGGCAATCCGTCTCATGCTCTCCACGACGTCGACGTTCACCAGCTTCCGTTTCTTCCCGACCGCCCATCCTTGCGGATAAACCATCGCGTCGAAGTCGGGAGGAGGCAGAAGTGCTTCTGCGGGCGTTCTATCCTTCCTTTTCGGGCCCAGGGATTCGACCGCGGGCCTATGTGGCTCGATCGTAAAGTTGGTTAACTTACTTCTATTAGGCTGAGCAAGCGTGTCCGCCCCCATTGTCGCTGCCCAACAAAGTTTTCCGCGCTCAGACAAAACCCCGGTGAGGAGTGTATATGCGACCCGGCTCTGCCACGACAAACGCTGAAAATAACCGAGAGAAAGCACGGAGTGTTCTATATCTGCGGACTGAGGGAAAGGAGGAAGTAAATGACTCGACGTCTCAAGCGGGCAGGAATGGGGTTATAGTTGGCGGAGGTTACAATAGAATAGTTGTAACAAGTGGGTTGCACGGCAAGCAACAGTTTACACGATAACCCAATCGAAGTTTTATCACGGGAATAACGCATACATTTTTTTTCTTCTGGTAGGTGTTGGAATTTTGTTTTTTCCTCAAAGGGGATATTCATCGATAATCACCACAGGGCAGCCATTTGGTGTCTTGATTGTTTGTGGTGATGGTCCCATTAATACCCCTTTACAGGGATCAACCAGTGATAATAAAACCTGAGCGATTCTTATTATCAAGAAAGGAGCACGGTTGAGTTTATAAGTGATTTTGGTATATCCTTAAATTATGAGGAGGCTTTTCACTGTCACAGTAGGTTCAGTTAATTGAAATATGGGTAAACTCGGCGATGACCTCATGAGAGAAACTGAGGATTCCAAGAGTACATTAAAAAAAAACGGAGTGGGTTAATTTGAACCTTTAATTCAGGTTGCCTAAGGAATGTAAGGGATGACGAAAACGACGACGGGTCCACCAGAGCTCAGTCAGGAAGCACGAAAACTTACCAGTGGGTTAACTTGGGAGCAATTTTTCCTCCTGATTTATTTTTTCGACAGGTTTTTTTGGCTGTATTGTTTTAAATTTCTGAGTTATTTTTTCGACAGTTTTTTGGATGTACCGTTTTAAATTTTCGGCTAATATAGAATTTTATTGATTTTTTGAGCATTTGGGTGGGTTGGTTTAAAATGAGAAAACCTCCTAAATAAGGTTTGAAATACATGGAATTTGAAACTCAAACTATCCTTAAAGGTTTGAAATGCATGGAACTTTGATCAATGAAAAACTCAGACTACCTCAAACCTATTTTTTTACCCAAAAAACAAATCTCCTTGCTCCCAATTTAACCTACTCCTTAAAAAACAAAAATGAAAAACCATGAATTTGTGTACTTCTCAAGTTACTCCAAATGACATCCATTGGTTTGTTATCCAATGCAACGCGACGCTACTTTTCCCAGCTGCCAGTTTGATCCCTGTAATTTCTGCCATTTCTACATCGGAACATGTGAGCGCCTGTTTTACTCTGACGATAACTCCTGTACGACTCCTGTTGTTAAATTTAACTAAAATTAGGTCACTAAAACCGAAAGTCCAATCCACATCTAGCTATGAAAAAGTGATAGTCAAGCACAGTTTTTCAGAATAGGTGTGATTTCCAACACCTAATCCAAAACTCAAAAATGAACATGGTTTTGAAAATCGATAATCAATGAGAGTGATGGGTGGCGCGCTCACTGTTGCAATTTTTCATGGATCTTACATGCGTCTGGCTTTTTGAAAAATGAGGCCTCCTCGACAGTTTCCGTTTTAGTCGTATGTTAAATTTTCTTTTGGTATGTTAAATTTTTTTTTTATTTTATTGAAATTTTTCTGCTTAATTTTGTCTAAAATTTTGTGAGAAAATGTTGGATCTATAGATTTGAATGGCTAAGTATGTATAATCTGAATGTTTTAAAATTTTTCAACAACTTGAATTTATTTATGCATTCAGAGATACAATTTAAATAACACAAAATTGGATTTTTTTCAAATTCCAGCAAAAAAAAGTCAAAAGTTAAATAAAACCTAGGTTTTATTATTAATTACCAGTTATACCTATTGAATATGGGCACAATTAATGATTTTTTAATTATAAAAACTAATCTTATGATTGTCAATTTTACCTAATTAACAAAGATTAATATGTATAAAACACCTTATTGTCAAATTTAGTTGCTTCATTTTTGCCTCTGCCTGGCTTTGAGATTGTGGAAATGAAAGTTCACTTAAAGTTGAAGCCTTCTTATTTTATCGGTTTTAGATGTTGGCTTGGTATTGGTGGTCTTCCCAGTCTAGCCACTTTAGAGCCTCTTTCATGAATCTACGTACTTATGTCTAAGGTAAACCCTAATTAGGGTTTGTAAATGAATTAAGCCTTTCGGCTTTCATCAGCCACAATCATGTGGCTGTGCTAGTTTTGTAGCAGTGATGACTGTCATTTTTGCCTAGTCTAAACATTCTACGAAATGACTCTTTTACGGCGATTTTTTCTAGGGACATTTGCCCGAAATTCGGCTATCGACATATTTGAGTGATTATTTCTGTATAATCCAAGTGTCGCAGTGGTTTTTCAGCATGCTCAATCCATTTCTACATTCAAAAATGGATTTTAAACAACAAAACAAAAGATAGTGATTCAATACAAATTTACATTGTCGGATTTTAACAAAAAACTATTTGTAGAACAATTATACAACATCGTCATGTATCAGTTTTTTTCGTTCTTTACTTCCGTAAGAAAAAAATTGCAAACCTACCTTGGATTCCCTAAAGAAATAGGAAAATAATGTCGGCAATTTCTATTATCATCAAAGAAAAAGATAAATAAAAAAGTAAACATTACCTGGCCACATTACAGGGTGTTTAATTGTTGTTTAATGCAAATTGCTCGTCTCAGTTGGGCTTGAATGGCGTACCTACCATCCATCCTCTCCTACCTCTGTGAGGCTGTAATTCCTCGAGGCAACATCATTTCTATGGACGCCTTTGGTTTTCAAGTGATACGTGGCTTTCAAAAATCTCACTCTGCCAAGGACTTGATACACTCGATGTTCTCCATAGACGTCACCAAGACGCTCAGTTCTCACCAAGCACGTAGTATTCTTTATTTTCTACCATTGACAGTGAATATTGTAGTGCAAAGCAACGTTAAGGCATTCCCTCATTTCTACCATTAATAGTGAATATGTTGGAAACATGCCAATGAATTTTCTTATCAGGTCACATGTACATGCATGCAGCGATGTTAATGTGCATGCATGCAATCTATTTATGAATTGTTTGTGTAACTATGTGATCTATTCATGATCAGTTTGTGTGACTGAGTGATAAATGTTATATATGCGAGCATACCCATAGAGGTGTGAGTACAATGTGAGTGCAAACGTGTACAAGGTGTGTAGAGAGCGAAGAGTGTGTGTGACGAGAGGATGATTATATGCTTGAGAATGACTATTGTAATTCTCCCTTGAATAATAAGAATATCGACTATCATTGTCCGTGGTTTTTTCCCTCATTAGGTTTCCACATAAATCATTGTGTCAATTGTGGGATTGTTGTGCTTGGTTTAATGCGTGTTTAATTTTACTTGTTTATGCTCAGTTTTATGCTATGTTTTGCTTCCACTGCCTAACAAGTGGTATCATAGCTTAGAGTTGAAGGAGCAGAGAGCGAAGGAGAAGAGAATCGGGTCGCTGGATCAAAGAGCAGGTTAATCGAGCCGAGTCAAACCGAGTGAAGTGGATCATCCTAGGACGGATTTTATTACACCGTCGCAGGTTGTCCATGTGGCAAAGTGCGACAGTCGCAGGCACACTTCAAAAATTAGAAAAATTTTGACAACGACGCAGGCACATAGTAGTACATAGTGCAACATCGTCACAGACTCATAGTGGTACATAGTGCGACATCGTCGCAGGCCGTAGTTTGACAAGGTGCGAAAATTTGCGAAGTGTCACAAGCAAATCATCGCATACTATCCTTTAACAAGGTGCGACAATTTCTGATTGTCATAAGTGATCCTCATCGAAAAGTGCGACAATCCAAAAAATTAAAGGAAAATTTTGCATGGTTTGAGAAGTCAAGGTATGAAGTATTGTTTAAAAGGTGAATACTTTTTGAGTGGATGACGTCATATTAAGTGGAGTTGAGTTTTAATAAAGGTGGGGTATAATATAAAAAGGTGAAGGGATTTATTTTAGAATATAAAAATGTGAGGTGGATCCTTTGGTAAAAGGTAAAAGATCGATCTTTTATGTTTTGAAAAAAAAATAGGTTTTTCAATATATATTTTTTGAAATCTTTTTTGAATTTTAACCTTGTTTTTGTAAGAGCCTCATTTATTAGAAGCTGTGATTATTTTTTTTTGGATGGTTTTTTTTTGCTAATGGCGAAAGTGTAGAGTTCCAAGTTTGAGGTGGAAAAGTTCAGTGGTAAGAATAGTTTTGCGCTATGGAAGTTCAAGATGCGAGATTTGCTTGTGCAACAAGGATTGCAAACGGCCTTGGCTGGAAAGTCAAAGAAACTAGCAAGCATGATAGATGAGGACTAGGAAGATCTGGATGCAAGAGCCCTCAGTACCATTTTTTTGTGTCTGGCAGATGAAGTGTTGTTTAACATCGTTGAAGAGGTGACAACAGTAGGTTTGTGGACCAAATTAGAGAGTTTGTATATGACAAAGAACTTGACGAACAAAATCTTCTTGAAGAGGCAATTGTACAGCTTGTTAGTAACATTTCTTGTCTGGGGCACAAGAGTATTCAAGTCTGCAGGTTGCATGAGGAACGCCCAAGTGCAGCGCATAGAAGAAGTCCTTTTCAGACTTAAAATCAAGGGAGCGGGCAAAATTATGGTGTCAACGGTCTGGATCCGTCCATATGAGCAGATCAACGGTCGGCTGGAAATCGTTGGTGGCAGAGTTGCACCAAGATTAGGCGCGCTGGATGGCGCCTATATTGTATGCATGGAAGAGTAACAATCGTCCATCCGAGGGACGCGTGGTGAAGGTTTTATGTCGTCGCATATTCTGAAACCCCGAACCCCGAAGCACCGATGGCACCCAAAGTCGGGTCCGCAGTATCAAGGGGCAGTCTCAGCCATCCATCTGAAGCGGACACCTGGCGCGCGATTAGGCTCCTCACCTATTCACTCATCGTGATACCGACGCACAAAGAGCAGTCCCTTCATGTCCGCGAACGTCAAAAGCACCTTTGGAAATAAAAGTAGGGTCACGGTCTGTGGTCATTTGGGAAACGAAAGAGCTAAGCAAAAGGGGGCCAAAGGCGTCGGGTCCATTCGTCGAAAGGTTCATCGCGTTCTTCGGGTGTCATTTGATCCGACCTCAAGCCTGGTTTTCGCTTGGAGTAAATGACAGCAAGAGCTGTTAGTTGAAACCTCCTTTCATGCATTAAGTATAGGGTATGGAGAGTCTAGAAAGCGGTCTGCTCGAGAGGGTCCTGTGTACCATTTCTTCCAAAAAATCCATGTCGAGTCTTCGACCAGCCGGAGGATGTTTGCACACGCTAGCTCAACTCTTAATGGCTCAGCTACTTCCCTTGCAGGAGCCATGCGCAGTTAAGGTGGCGTCTGACAAAGAATAGCCATCCAAATTTGGCCAAGGGGACACCAAGTCTTAGGTGCATGATCGGCTAGAGTCTGCATGCGCAGACTATCAGAATACATGCAGACACAATGTTTTTAATGCAGCGTCTTGTTTTTGTTGTTGTTGTTGTTTTTGAGTATATGTAGGCGTTTTCGCCATTTTTGTAGGGGATGGATGGTTGAGCAAAGCTCCCGATTGTAAATTTTTTATGAAGCGTTGGTCGCTCTGGTTAATGTATAAGGCATTTTAGACTTCTTACTTTATGGATGTCAGCCTCTTTTTCCATCTCTTTTTTTACTATGTTAGAACAGCTCGGAATTGGAGGATCCAGTCGAGTTGCGTTGTTGTAGGATGGTGTAGGTTGGATCACTGCAATAGTCGCAGCGTTTCTAATCGGTTCTTGTGTTTTCTCAGCACTGGAATGGCTTGGAATTGGAGGATCCAGTCGAGTCACCCTTCAGCTCCTTTAAACTCTAGACCAAGAGGATCTTGGCTTCTGAGTTTTTCTTCTTCAAGCTTCCGAAGGCCTGTTGCCCGAGGCAGTCTTTCTCACCCTTCTCACAAGTCTTCCATCTACCACCCTTTAATCAACTTACTGACGGAAGTTGGATCAAGACCTCCCTTGCTTTCTACATACCAAACCCAGTTTCCTGAGTTAAAGCTATATCTTCTTGAGTCTTTACCCATTCGATCACCCCATTAAACAAATCGTGACAATAAAAACTGATGGGCGTCGGGCTCTGCTCCTGCAAGCAATCCAGGGGTGACTTCCGACGCTAACAGGATGCAAGAGCCCTCAGTACCATTTTTTTGTGTCTGGCAGATGAAGTGTTGTTTAACATCGTTGAAGAGGTGACAACAGTAGGTTTGTGGACCAAACTAGAGAGTTTGTATATGACAAATAACTTGACGAACAAAATCTTCTTGAAGAGGCAGTTGTACAGCTTGCGCATGAAAGAAGGTACAAAAATTGTTAATCACTTGAATGTTTTCAACACTCTGCTTTGTCAATTATCTAGTATGGACGTAACGTATGAAGATGAGGACAAGGCGGTTATGCTACTGTGTTCGTTGCCTGAGTCATGGGATCATTTGGTCACAACTATGTGGTTTAGCACAACAGATCTCATTGATTATGACATTGTTGTGGGAGCTTTGTTGTCTAAGAAGATGAGGAAAATATCTAGTAAAGAAACCTCAACAGCAGAAGCAATGGTGGTCAGAGTTCGATCTACAAAAAGAGGGAAAAATCATAGGGGTACATCAAGGTCTAAGTCAAAAGGAAAAAAGAGTAAGCATAAATGTTGGTTCTGTAGAAAATCTAGGCATCTCAAGAAGGATTGTTGGAAAAGACAAAATGCATCCAAGGAAGACTCCACAAAACAAGTGAAGGAAGCTAATGTAGTTGAAACAAGTTTAGGTGTGGTTGATTAGGTATTGTCTACTTATGATGTTTCACATCAACATCAGCATTGGTTGTTAGATTCTGGTGCGTCCAACCACATGTGTCTTCATAGAAATTGGTTCTCAACTTACCAATCTATTGATGATGTGTTGTTTTTATGGGAAATTATTTTTCTTGTAAAATTGATGGAGTTGGTAGTGTCCAAATTAAAATGCATGATGGTTATGTAAGAACATTAACAGATGTAAGGCATGTTCCCGAACTAAGGAAGAACTTGGTATCTTTGGGAGTTCTAGATTCTATTGGTTACACGTGTACAACTCAAGTGGAGTAATGAAGGCGTACAAAGGCATCTTAGTAGTCATGAAGGCAAAGAGGATCGGGAACCTTTATCAGCTTGAAGGAAGGACAAAAGTAAATCAAGCAGTGGTAGCATTTGAAGATACAAGTGACTATGTTTTTTTATGGCATCAACGTTTGGGTCATATGAGTGAGAAAGGGCTTAAGGTACTGGTTGAACGTAAGTCACTTCCAAGTTTGAAGTTTCTGAATTTGAATTTCTACAAGTATTGTGTTTTCGAAAAACAGTGTAGACACAAGTTTAAAACAAGAAGGAATATAAGCAAAGGTATCCTTGATTACATTCATTCAGATGTTTGGGGACCATCCCCTACAGTTTCTCTTGGAGGATCGTCATATTTTGTGACATTTATAAATGATTACTCTAGGAAGGTTTGGGTCTATTTACTTAAAAGAAAAGCTGATGTATTTAATACTTTTAAGCAATTCTGAGCTTTGATTGAAAAGAGCACTGACAAGTCAATCAAGTGTAAGGACGGATAATGGAGGTGAATTCACATCTGTAGAATTTGAGAACTATTGTAAGGAAGTTGGGATCAAAAGACATAAAACCATGGTTTATACTTCTCGGTAGAATGGTGTTGTTGAATGCATGAATAGGACTCTTCTAGAGAGAGTGAGGAGCATGCTTAGTAATGCCAATATGCAAAAGGAATTGTGGGCAAAAGTAATTCTTATAGCATGTTATCTGATAAATCGGTCACCATCAACTGCAATAAACTATAAGATTCCAGAAGAGGTGTGGACAGGTCATTCGTGTGATTTTTCAAATCTAAGAATATTTGGTTGTTATGCTTATGCTCTTATTTCTAAAGATCGACGTTCTAAGTTAGATCCTAGATCAAATAAATATGTCTTTGTTGGTTATGGTGATGGAGTTAAGGAGTACAGATTGTGGTATCCTACTGCCCATAAACTCATCATGAGCAAAGATGTAGTATTTGATGAATCCTCATTGTTAAAATCAAAATTGGTAGAAGTTGAAGTGAGACCAGAACAGGTACCACAATTTTAGCAAATTCAGTTGGAAACTCAACCATCTTCAGAAAGGGAGGAGCATGAAGAAGTTCAAGAAGAGGAAGATAAAGATGTAGAAAATATATAGGAAACTGAGGATATGCCTCAACCATCTCTAAGGAGATATTCATGGGTTAGGAATCCTCCTACAAGGTATGACGATTATGTTTCATCTGTGGCTTTAGTTTCTATTGATGGAGAACCTAGTTGTTTTCAGGAAGCAATTAAGGTGTCTGAAAGTGCTCAATGGCAGAAAGTTATGAAAGAAGAAATGGATGCCTTGAAGAGGAATAAAACATGGGACCTGGTAGAACTTCCAAAGGACAGGAAGGTTTTCAACTGCAAGTGGGTCTACAAAATGAAAAAGGGCATTGATGATAAAGTCAAGATGTATAAAGAAAGACTAGTAGAAAAACGGTATTCTCAAAAGGAAGGTATTGATTTTCATGAGATCTTTTCACTAGTTGTGAAGCTTGTTTTAGTTTGTGTTGTGTTAGCACTAGTTTCTTTACTTGATCTTGAGTTAGAGCATCTAGATGTTAAAACAGTGTTTCTACATGGAGATTTAGATGAGGAAATATATATGGAACAACCAGAAGGGTTTGTTCAGGATCTCAATAAGAGGTTTGTTTGCAAACTCAAGAATTCATTGTATGGCTTGAGACAGTCTCCCAGGCAATGGTACAAGAAGTTTGATTCCTTCATGGTGAGCCTAAATTTTACAAGAAGTGAAAATGATCATTGTGTTTACTTTAAAAAGTTGGAAAATGGCATGTTCATTATTTTGGTGTTATATGTTGACAATATGTGTGTGGCAAGAAAAACCATGGTCAAAATCAACAGATTAAAGGCTCAGTTGGCTAGGGTGTTTGATATGAAGGATCTAGGAGCAACAAAACAAATCTTAGGCATGGAGATACACAGAGATAGGAAAAATGGTAAGTTGTAGTTATCACAACTAAATTATGTGGAGAAAATACATATGAGATTCGATATGAATAATGTGAAACCCGTACAGATCCCTTTGGCTTCCCATTTCAATATTTCTTCAGGTTTATGTCCTAGTAATGATGAAGAAAAGGATTATATGTCTCATGTACCATATGCTAATACAGTGGGAAGTTCGATGTATGCGATGGTGAGTACTAGACCAAATATTTCACATGCAGTTGGTGTTCTCAGTCAATACATGGAAAATCCAGGAAAAGATCATTAGGAAGCAATGAAATGGGTGCTTCGATATCTTAGAGGCACAAGCAGTTATTCTATCACCTATGATGGTTCTAGAGATTCAGTTTGTGGTTATGTAGATTCAGATTTTCCAAGTGACTTGGACAAAAGGAGATACACTTCAAGATATGTCTTTACTCTTGCAGGAGGACCTATTAGTTGGATGTCAAAGCTTCAAAACGTAGTCGCTTTATTCACTATAGAGGCAAAGTATATGGTTGCTTCACATGCATGCAAGGAGGCAATTAGGTTACATGGTTTATTGGGTGATTTTGGAAGGATGCGAGACAAGGTGATTAATTAATTAAGGGCATGATATATCAGGTAAATTGTTGTCAAGGTGGAGATTGTTAGAAACATGCCAACAAACTTCCTCATGCGGTCACATGCACATGCATGCAACTATGTTAATGTGCATGCATGCAATCTATTTATGAACTGTTCATGTAACTATGTCATCTATTCATGATCAGTTTGTGTAATTTAGTCATAGATGTTATATATGCGAGCATACCCATAGAGGTGTGATTACAATGTGAGTACAAGCATGTACAAGATGTGTAGAGAGTGCAAAGTGTGTGTGAGGAGATGATGAGTGTATGCATGAGAATGGCTATTGTAATTCTCCCTTGAATAATAAAAATACCAACTATCATTGCCCGTGGTTTTTTCCCTCATTGGGTTTCCACATAAATCATTATGGAAATTGTGGGATTGATGTGCTTGGTTTAATGCATGTTTGATCTTGCTTGTTTATGCTCTATTTTATGTTATGGTTTGCTTCCGCTACCTAACAGAATATTGTAGATTCAATACAAATTGTGGTTGGGTTGTGTCCAATTCATGGAATATGGATGAGAAATATTTGTTTTGCTGCAGAGCATCCCTGGATCACCACTTATTCCCCGTGTAATCCTAACTAATTTGATTAACATAAAGGTCTTTGGACGCGGTGAACTAAAAAAGTGAGAAATAGTGAATGATGAATGACTTTCAACAAACAATGAGATGACGTGATGTATAATGTTGTAAATCCTCATCGTCGGTTGAGCATGTGGCAGAGACCCAGGTTTGTTTGCCCGAGTCCTTACAGCGGGCGTGCACATGATGGTCATAAAAATAGTACCTAGTGAAAAAAAACCCAACTGGTCTTTTGGTTTTGGTTATAAGAATCCATTTCCATATGTAACAAGTTTTTAAGTGCAAAATGCATGTGTCTAATATAGAAACCCATGTATCCCTTCTCTAGAAGGGGTAGGTGGAGTTCCATTGGATTTGAGACGGGATAATTCCCACAGATGGAGGCACTAACATGTCGAAGTTTCCCCAGGAGAATTCCCACAGACGGAGGCACTAGCACATTGAAGTTTCCATCTGGTTATTTCTGGGTTTAGATTTATGCATGGTATGAATGCACTTGCACGCTGAAGTCTCCATTTGTTTATTTTTGGGTTTATATTTATGTGTGGTATGAACTCGAGAGAAGACGAGGGTCAAGGCAGGAAAAATACCACAAGTGTGATTGGAGACAAAGCTTAGGTATTCCCTAACTATGATACATCAATTTCCAAGTTCTTACATTTTGGAGAGTTCGTTGTCAAGTTGTTGGTGTTGGTAGGGGAGCAAAGTTTACTCTTGAGTTGTAAAAGAAAATCACTAGTAGGCAATAAATGCTAAGGCTAATTAATTGTTAGTGGTTTCCAATATGTAGAATTGGAAAACCATAAATAGTTTATGGTTTTTTTATACCTACTTATTGAGCACTACAATTGGAGGAAAACAATGTGTATGAGTTTTAATTTACTGTTATGTTACTATTAAACACTCTTGTTGAGAGAACGAAGACTCTGTAATGTATTTTAACCATTTTGTTTCTCAATAATACATTGAGCTTGCTTTAGAGTGTGTGGTTTTTTTTCCGGAAAATAGTTATGTGATGGTTTGCTATTTCTTTCATTTTTTTTTATGTTTGTCAATGTTTTAAAGTGTGGGGTTTTCCTCCCAAAAATAGTTGCATAATGGTTTGCTATTTTTTTCAATTGTTTTATGCCTATCATCTATCATTGTTTGTTTAAAGTTTTATGCAATTTCTTCTCTTATTGGTCAGTGTAAGAAGCATATTTTGCATCTCTGCTTCCTTCCATTTGATATCAAAACCTCATCACCTCAATTCCAAAGAAAAATGTTGGAACAGTGGCAAGGTTGGGAATTTTAGAAGAGACTACAAGGAAGAGAAAAAGAAGGAGGAGGAAAAGAATGATTCTAATAATGAATCTAAAATATCTTCTCAAGAGGAATCATGGTGGAAGTGCATTTTTTGCATCTTTGACAACCCATGCATGTTAGAGTGTGTGGTTGATACACTCTGGAGCCTCCTTCCATACGACTCTCCATCAACACCAGTTTTTAGTGTATGAGAATTGTGCAGATGGACTGAATTGTGAAAGGAATTCGAAGTACGGACACGTCAGTAAGTTTGAAGTGTAGTACTTAGACATTGTGGAGGATCTCCTAGACGAAGATCAAACAATGGTAGCAGTAGTGAGGCAAGGGTGGACACTTGTCTTATTCTTTGGAGTTGGATGGAGTGATAGAGATGCGGACAAAAAAGACAAACTTTGTGCATGAGGATGTGAATGCTCACATATTGAGCACGACGATTGGATTAGCTACCCAACCAATTCAAGATATGGGGAGCGACAGTGTATGTGAGTTGTGGTATGATTTCATCCGTGAGTCACGGGGATTTCAACACTTAGGATAAATTTTGAAGTGAGGTGGGAAGCACTCAGTTGTAGTAGGTAGTGATAGCAGCAGCAAAACCAAACAACAGAAAGGCAACAACATCATAGCAAGATAGTGTAGCAAAGTTGGGTGACTTTCATCCTTGGATTTGGGTGAAGCAATCATATTGACTCAACCAGTAGATCCTTGTTGTTCTACTTATATGTGTAATATAGTGCACTCGTTAATTATCAATCCGGGATTCATAATCAACAGAATTACAAGACACCAGTAAGGAAGGTAATTCTAATTTCATGAGTATAGAACTATTCTAGATTATGCATGCTGGAAACAAAACAAACTAGCAAATCAAAACACACTTTGGTTGTCTTTCACAGAGAGGCTATTTACTCCATTATGGCACATGCAAGTATGATATGGAGTTCTTTTGACAGATAAACTTTGCTATCTAACCCAGAAAACTAACTATGCAATCACACTTCTGAAAGGGAAATCACACATCAATCATCAAGACATGGTATGGGTAGTTCAATAGTCAATATACTAAGTATGTTGTGGTTCACAATGTGTTGTTGTGAACTTCACTAGTTCTCTTTCAAATATGTCTAGCTACTGCTACCAACATTTATGTCCATGAAACGAAATCAAATTCAGAAAAACAGAAACAGAGCATATGTTAAAAAAACATCTATAAGCAATCGAAACCTAAACTGAACTATACTACTATCATATGAAAATATCAAAGCTTCAGCTAGTCTAACATTTATACTATTGAAATCAACTGCTAACACTAATCTATAAGGATGATGACCTTTGTTGGGCGGTGGGCCCTTGCCGCTTCAACAGGTCAACGACTGGAGTATACAGTAAGCTTTCTCTCAATCCACACATTCCTCTTACTCAAATTTCAAAACATAGAATTAAACTATGCTAACAACTCAACTCACATTCATCCATAAATGATCAAGACCTGGAAATAATTGACATCCTTCTTTTAAACTTCAACTCAAAATCTGTTCTGTAATATGTCACACTACTTCACATGTTGTGTTATGCTAACTCTCTACTACCTCCACCATCCTTGCCATGACTATTTAAATAGTCTTAGTCATGAAACACAAGGAGGTAAAATCTTTAGCAGATCCGTCAATTGTCAAATTTATATATTTGGTTACATATTGTAAGCTTCATCCTCATGACACGAAGTGTATGAGGATGAAGCAATAAACAAACTAGCTTAACATAACCTTGATAGTGCTTTGATGAATCAACAAACATCCAATAATTATCTTGGGCACGATCTGGAGATAAACTTGGTATATTATGCTTCCTGTATTGGTACTGGATCGTGGCAGGTGAGATTCGGTAAATGGTACCGAATCCGAACAGTATGGAAGTGGTTGGTACCAGACTAGAACAGTCTACGGCCATTGGTACCGAATCGCGACAGTGGATGGTTCGGTGCCAGATCTGAATGGAAGGTGTGCTTGGTACTGGATTCGGATAGTGGAAATCTGGTGCATAAGTACCAGATGGCTGAGCTGATACAGAAATGTTGGACTCATCTAGAGGTCAAAGGTTATACATGGCAATTTAAAACATTAGTACATGAAACATTTAGTATCCTAGCTCAATAAACCACAAAATGCACGAGTTCAATTATACTTTACCTTATGACCTCATCAATGGCTAATGGTAGTGTTCTTTGTCATTTATCCAAGCTTAGGTAATCCAAAAAGGTATAGATGAGGAGTATAATAGGGTAGTGGGGATGTCAATTTAGAGGCTCAACATTCCCCCATGCCAAAACCATTGCATGTCCTCATGCAACTGAAACAACTCAAAAAAATTCAAAATTTGAGACTCCATTCTTTACTTCTGTGGGTCAATGATGTTGATGGCTGAGGCTTCTCCTTTCAGCTCCCTTTTTATGACCCTAATGTATTGTAAGAGTCTTAGTACCTTCTTGATATTATTAGAAGTCTCTTCATGGTCATCTTGAAGTTGTTGGTTGGTTGCCTTCAGTTGTTCATTTTCCTTTTTGATATACTTGTCCAGTAGTTGGTATTCCTTCACTTCTTCTTTGAGTTCCTGGTTTTGTTTTTGCAGCTCCCCAATCTTTTTCTTCATCTATTCTTTTGTTAAGGTTATTGTTGACCCCATTGTTTCTGGTTGGATGTATTCTCTTTCCTCCACTTCCTCCCTCATCCCACTTAAAGTAATAGTAACTTGTTCCTCAGTCAAGCTAGGGATGTCATCCTAGACTGATAGGTCTTCAAAAGGGGAGGTAATATCTATTGGTTCTTCATGTGTATGAAGACTGACAATTGCTTTTCCTTTCTTTGCCATGCTCCTTATGGTTCTTTTACAAGGGGGTAATGGATCAGAGGTGCTCACAAGCTTCCTTTTCTTCTTTTATGTTCATGGAATGGTTACGGGGAATTGTTCTATAGATTGTTCATCTTTATCTTCTGAGCTATTCTTTTCTTTCCTCACAGTTTTTGTCTTATGACCTTTTTCCTCAAGTGCTACTGTTGAGGTCTCCTCCACTAATTTGGATTTACCTTTTGATTCTTGACTTTTAAAGATCTTATCGATTTTGGAAGAGGGCCCTGCTTGTTTACTAGCTTTATCTTTTTGGCTCACTGTTATAGAGGATGATGGAGTTACCTTATATTTCTTTCCCTTTTTCTCTTGAGGTTCCTTATCTTTCTCTGGAGCAGGTTGGGCTCCCTCTACAGGTTTGTTTTATGTGGGAAGGTTTTGAGTGATGAGGATGTTCCAGCTAATCCCTTTCTTCCTAATTTCATGTATAACTAACATCTTAATAAGACCTTGATGATAAATGCTAGTCTTCTCAATTTTGGATAGGGATTTGACACCTCTTACCATATTGTTCAGACTCATCCATAAAAATATGGGAAATCAATTTCAGGACCTCCTTCAAAGTGTAATAGAAGTATAATATGATATAGGAAGGTTACAACATACCTTCCCTCACAAGTGAGGAATCATTGAAGACTAGCAAGCATTGGATGATACTCTTCCTTGATATAGTTCCTAGGAATCCCCTTTTTCCAATCAGGGTGTTGATGGTCTTCTTTCAGAAATCATTGACACATTTCCTTGTTGATTCCTACTCCTTTGAAATACTTGGCTTCTCTGTTAAGTAATCCCATGGCTTCCCTTAAAGTTTCTTCATGGATTGTTAGTTTCATATTGCCTATGTGCTCAATCTCTCCATCGTAACCCTGAATAAATGCGTGAGATACCTTCTCATGAAAGCCTGTGAATTTCTCCAAAAATGGCATCCATCCCGCTCTAGCATACTTCTCTCTACACAGCTGGAACTTCATGGTCTCTCTATAAATCTAGAAGACCGGTTTATGTCTACTTACAACCATATTTATAAACTGTGAGTGAAAATCGGCCTGTAGGTAAGGATTTAGTCAATTTATGAGGGTAAGGGTTTGGTACCGAAGATCGTAGGGAGAAGTAAGCTCGAAACTGGAGAAAGGTTGGTAACTGTAAAAAAAATATGGTGATGGCGTCACTAATTCGAATGGTGAGTTCAAGTAAAGATGCCGCAAAGGAAAATTAAGACAAGATGAGGCTCATCTTGATGGCTTCACCACCCAAATAAGCCATTTCATTTATGCTCGTTAGTGCAATGATGGGGACGGAACGTTGGGTGTCGAAGCATCATTATTGTTTGGGATAGGTGATTGGACTTCTGAGCGATGAATTTGATGTTGAATCGTGGCTCATGACATGAGATACATTCATGATTGCTTAAGGACGAAGCACGTTCGTGGCTCATCATTACTAGACATGCTCCATATTCACACTTTTGATGTGATTTTTCCTTCAATCACTTTCAAGCGCTTATGTGATGAGAGGATTGATTAAGGTTTAAGCATATGGGTATGAGGGAAGTGAAAGTTAGGTGCATGGTTTTAACACTACGGTCATAAGATCTAGTATACATTTTCATGCTTATTGTAGTTTTATAAGCAAAGGAAAATAAATAATACCATGTTACCTTTACTTTTACCATTGTATAATCAATACCCATAGCATATGCGATTGCCTTTGTATTTGAAGCTTGTAGATTGTCAGGGTTCATCTTTTTTAGGTTGGAGTTTTCTGGAAGCTTGGTACTGGAATTTTATGTACTTCATGAAACTTATTTATTCTGTGCTTATCTTATTTTGTGTCTAGTTCTGCAGGGTTGTAGGGTGAACATGCTAGTTTCTGAAGATGAGATGTGAGTCTGAAAAAGAGTTCTGAAGGAGCTCTTTGACCCTGCCCCATGCCAAGGATGTTGCATATCCTTATGAAAGAAGATTCTACACTCTGTATCATAATGGAGAAAAGAAACCAAATCAAATTCCAAAAGTACATTTATCACCTACCATATGATCACATGCCTAAAAAATTGAAATTGTCTTTCTTTTGATGACTTATTAACAAGGGTAGCATTCAACAGTGACAACAGGGAGGTTTTTATATTTTTTCCAGAAGAACAGAACCAACCTAACTTGCTTTAGAGATTTACTATCATTAGATGTTATGGATAAATTTCATAGTATAAGTAGATTAGACTCCCTAGTTAGGGCTCCATTCTTAAGAAGTTTCCTTCTTAGGTAATGTAGGCTTTAGATGTCAGACCGGTAAAGTTGACTTAAGGTAATTCTCAAATGGACATTTTCTTTTAGTAATTGTCTTGTCTGTTAATCTGGAGTTTGTATCTCATAAATGTCAACAATGACCTTTGCTTGTAGAGTTCATTTTTTATATGACAAAAGTGAATTTTTAAATCAAACAAGTATAGATGAGACATTTCTCAACCAGAACCCACTGCCAACAAGACTGTTCAGTACTCTGGTGGGGTAGTTGTGATAATTAGTAAGAGACATCCCTTCCCCAGGTAGAATGCCCCATTGCCAACAGGCCTGTTCAGTACCCTGATGGGTTTGCCTAGTCATACCACAGACCGGTACCCACTGTCAGCAGACTTGTTCAGTATCCTGGTGGGTTAGTCTCTTAAACCCTTTTTCCATCAGAGGCTTCTTGTCCATAGTCACCTATTTCGATTTTTATTAAAGAGTTCTTTTGCATGGTGATAAGGGAGGCTCATCTGAAAACCTTTTTACGGGTTGGGATGGTATTGGGTTGGAAGGTATATTCTCTTATTTGGATGTCTTTAAAGATTTGTCTGAAGGGAAAATAAACTTATGTATTGCACATTAGATCCAGATGTATAATTTTTTCTGAGTTTGTCCATAAGAAAATGACCTAAAATTACCTTAGGGTACTGATACATCCTCTTCCATAAAAGTTTTCCTAGTGTGCCCATGACAGAGAGTGTTCATATACTCATATGTTACTCTTTAGAAAAGATAATCCAATGAATACTATTGAAGTCTAGTTAGGGTGAGATAGTTACTTGTAGGCTAATATAGTTTTCATCCCTTTAATCATGCCGAAATACTGGATAAAGGCAACCTCTAGACTTTGAAGCAGATTAAGCATGGTTCTTTTAACAATCATAGGTAAAGATTATGTCTTCTTTGTCAACCAAAAGAAATTAAAATACTTCCTTTTAGCTAGCAATAGAACCAAAATAAATTAAAAATTCTTCCTTTTAGCTAGCAACAGAACCAAAAGAAATTAAAGATACTTCCCTTTAGTCAGCAACAGAACCAAAAGAAATTATTGCTTCATAAGGGCTGTCATTTGATGTTGCATTCGGCTTCTTGGTTCCAGCTTAAGTGGTTGTTGCATGGCTTCATACTTCATATTAATTGACATAATATTTTGAAATATGCATAGCATTCCTTGTCAATTAGGTGATGTGTCCTGATAGTACCATATAACGACAGACTTCTGGTACCGGACCAACACAGGACTGCTGGTACCGGACCAGAACAGGATTTCTGGTACCAGAGTAGAATAAAGTACTGTTGATGCCTACAAACTGATGTTTATCAAGTTCTTGAAGGATCAAATAAATTATAGAAATCTACTTACAAAGATAAAATGCGAAAGTAAAACAAAAGGAGGTAAGAATCTCTTGTTACCTTCAGCTTATTAACAAAACACAATTGACACCTATGTACAAAATTTTAAAAATAAACCAATCAATCAATGTGGATCAGTGGGAAGGTATCCTTCCTTACTGATCACCTGCATATCTGAATTTTGTAGTATACGAATCAAAAATTCCTCTTTTGATAGGGGTTTGTTATAAATTCTCAACCGGTGACCATTCACAAGTAGTGGTGTTTGTTGTTCGTCAATTTTCTTTATCCTGATTGAACCATTATCATAGACAATGTCAATTTCGTAAGGTCCCATCCAACAATTAGTTAACTTACCTTTGAAGTTCTTGAATCTGTTGTCATACAACAGGGCCCAATATCCTTGTTGAAATTTTTTCTTTTTGAGATACTTGTCATGCCATTTTTTTCTCTGCTCTTGAATGAGGGTGGTTCTTTGAACTGCTTTCTGCCTGATTTCGTCTAACTCATTAAGCTGCAAGAGTCTTTGTTGTTGGGCTTCATCCAAGTTCATGCCAATTTGTACTGCAAACCTGAAGGTTTTGATCTGGAATTCTATGGGGAGAAGTACCTGCTTCCCATACACCAACTCGTAGGGTGTATGTTGTGTTGTATTCCTCAAGGTGATTCTATAATCCCATAAGGCTTCTAGTAATCTGTCAGCCCAGTCCTTGTGGTGTAGTTGTACTGTTTTGGTAAGAATGGACTCAATAATTTTGTTGGTAGATTCTACTTGTCCATTTGCCTGTGGATGGTAGGGTGTAGATTTCCTGTGTTTAATTTGGCAATGTTCTGTAACAGCTTTGACTAGATTAGAGGTAAATTGAGTTCCCTGATCAGTCACAATTTCTCAAAGTACACCAAATCTAGTAAAGATGTCATTAAAAATGAAATCTACCATTGATTGTTCACTTGCAGCTGGTAAAGCTTTTGCTTCAACCCACTTAGTCACATAGTTAGTACATATAAGTATGTACTTTTTCTTTTTAGATGCAGGGTTAATGGGCCCTACAAAATCTAATGCCCATTTCTCGAAAGGCTCAATGACTACTTGGGCTTGAAGTGGCATTTGGTCTCATGCAATAGGCTTACCCATTCGTTGGCATTCATCACAATTGGATACATAGGTTTTAGCATCTTTGAAAATATGAGGCCAATAATAATCAGATTGCAGAACTTTATAAGCAATCCTCTTGTCTGCGAAGTGTCCTCCACAAGGACCATCATGGCAGGCTTGCAAAATATCATGAATTTCATCTTCCCTTACACATCTTCTGATTAACAAATCTGGTCTTGTTTTGTAGAGACAATCATCATGCCACATGTAGTTTGCACTTGACTGAATTACTTTATGTTTTTCTCTAGGAGACCATTTCTAAGGCATCTTCCATGTCACAAGATAGTTAGCTACATCTGCATACCAAGAAGTGAATGATCCAAGTGGATATCGGTGGCCACCCACCTTCTCCAACTAGCCCAAAACCTGTTTCTGGCAATTTTGGTAATTTACTATTTTTAGCAGTTTTTTTTTCGGGTCCTGAACTTCCGGGGCCATTTTGAGGCCCTAAACGATGTTTTTTTGGGTATGTTTCTCTCGCAAAATATTATATACGATGCTATTTTGTCTCGAGCGTTGTAGGCCTCGGATAGATCTTTCCAATGAGCTATCAATCGCCCCAAACGGAGATCGTATGCAAAAGTTACGCTCTTGGAAAGTTGACGTATCAACTACCCCCATCGGGGCCCACAAACCTTTTGGCTTTTCATCTTCCAGGGTTAGGGTTTTGGATTTTACTTATGTTAAAAAGGCTCTTAGAGCCTCATTGTAATAATATTCTTCTCACGGATGCGAGTAGCCGTCACATATCTTCTCAAAGATAAGCTACCACCATTCTAGCGAGTCTTTCACTCTGTATTTTACAGTCTCTGTACAATTCTTTGATTAATAGAAATCGTGTATTACTGTATATCTGTGTTTATGGTTGCATCTCTGATATATTTCTGATAGATTATTGGATATACACAATATCTCTGTGCATTTCTTTATTATATCTTCGCTCTCATTTCGTGCCGAAAATAATCTGGATCAGTGGTATCAGAGCAGGTTGCTCTTGATCATTTTTCAGTGCATGTCCCCGACGAGGTCCGAGTATAGCAAGTTGGGTCTCGA
>JZKD02S2190360.1:349458-361000 GCA_000966675.3 Picea glauca | reverse complement strand
ATTTTAAATAAACAAGTCTATACAAATTACATTTAATGAAACATAAATTATTGCGTTACATTGTCCATATTCAAAACATAAGAGATAAGAAATTTTTTTATATATTCTCCATAATCAATACATATAATTCATAAAACATAGAAATGATTCATAACTTCATGTAAGATCACATGTAACTGAGAGCACTCATTTTCGGTTACCATACAAACATCATTTTGATAAAAAATACATAAAATGTTTCATACACTTAATCAAATTCATCCATGGATTCTGACACACCATTAGAATCTATATTGTCTTCAGATGCATGACTGGATGAAGATGTAGATGATCTTTATTCTTCTTTATTATCAATGAGTGCACCATCTGAGTCGGCATGTATGCCAAACATTTTAGATGTCAATAGCCTCTTTGATCTATGACTAGGTTCAGCAGAATCACATCTTGCAGTTGTTTCATGTGGAAACAACCTCTTGATAATCTCTATGGTCCTAGAACAAGGAGTTCCTCTCTTTGTCAAATTGAATTCATAGACAAGTATGTCAACATCCTCTAATTTTAAGAGGTTAGTGCAATGATGAGTTATATTTTGACCCTTTATTTTTCTCTTTCTATTGTTTTGTTTCTCAACCACCATCACTTGTTTGTACACACCATTGAATGGGTGTGTACTTGTTGCATACCAATGTACTTCAACTGCTATAACATATTCATTTTATTCATTGATCCTTATAACCTCTGCAATCTAGAATGGATAACCATGTGGATCTTCAGTCGCTAAGACTGCAATCATGCAACCCTCCTTAATATCTTGTATTGAACCCATGTAAAGATATTCCATGGCTTCATGTTGTGCACATGATCTTCTACAACCAATATACATTTCTTTTTCCTCTACCTATGAAAACTCAATAGCATATTGAGATTCTTGTTGTTCAACAATGTTTCTTTCTTCATATTCATTTGACCTATTTTGTGTCCAAATAAATGGAGTCTTCAAAAGTGTATCTTCATTTGTTGAGTTTGAAATTATGTCACTTTGATCACTGAAAAAATACTCCCACCAAACATAATCAACAACATCAAAGCACTCATATGTATCTTTAATGGAATTTTTTATCTCCTCCAAGCATTCAGTGTAATCTACATCTCTATTTGTTAAGAAACAAATATCAAAATAGCATAGAAAAACCTCATAATAAGTACTCAATGCCTTGCAAAAGAGAGAAATTCAAATAATAATCCTCTTCAAGGGAGAAAGCTCCTTATACACCACATAAATTTCCAAATACAATATGATTCCAAATGAAAAGGTCTCCTTGGTATATATAGGAGACTAGGAGGTACAATTACAATTAATGGACCCAAAATGACATAAATAAAATAATATTCTCAAATTAAGGGGTAATGTGCCACTATTTAGGGCTTAACATGCCCCTCCCCTTCAAACAAGTGTTTTCTGCAACGCTTGAGTAATTTTGGATGCTTTTGTATAAGAGACTCATCTTCCCAAGTGGAATATTCAACAGATAGTTTCCTCCACTTAATGAGATGTTCTGAAATGGATCTATTCCTCAGCTGGAGAATTCTTGTGTCAATGATAGCTTCAGGCTCCAATATGATTTTTCCTACCTCATCAATTTTTGGCAATATAGTTTGAACTGGGATCTTGTTACCTATAACCTTCTTTAAGTATGAAACATGGAAAATTGGGTGTACTCGCAAAGATGCAGGCAACTCCAATTTGTATGCCATAGTACCAATCTTTTGCAACACCTTATAAGGGTCATAGCACTTTGGTAATAATTTATTATCCTTCTTAGCTTGCTTGAGGGACATATGTTTGTATGGTTTTATTCGTAAAAATACCCAATACCCTACTTCAAAACTTATTTCACTACAATGTTGATCTTCTTGTTGTTTCATGTGATTCTGTGTCATGGTCAGGTTGTCCTTGAAGAGTTGGAGAACTTGTTGTTGATGCTCGATGTGATATTCCACTGCTTGAACCTTAGATTTTTCTTTTAGTGAAGAAGTGATGGAAGGTGGGTGGTATCCATAGAGTGCCATAAATGGGGTCATTTGTGTTGTAGTATGAAAGGAAGTGTTATACCACCATTATGCCAAGGGTAACCATTTATTTTCGAGTGGGTAAACACTCCCATGAATTAGGTGAATAGTATGATCATGATTTCGAGTGGGTGAAATACATTTGGGAATATATTCAAATACTTTGGAATGCTTATCAATGATCCCTTGGAGATCTAGGGGAATAGATAGCTTAGATGTTTGAACATCTAGTGAGAAAAGTTGTACAATTACACCCTGATGCCCCTTTTTCAATAGTTTTTTCATGCCATTAGAGCTTATCACCTTACTAGGTTTCCCTGTCATACCCCTTAACTCAATTTATTTTTCTTCTAATGAAAAGTTCTTGAAAATTAAAAGTCATTGTTCCCAATTATTACAACCATTGGAATCCTAGTAAGAAATCAGCACCACCCATGGGTATAGAAATCATTGAACTATTCATTACATATTCCCCCATAGTAAGATTGATCTTATTACATTTTCTTGAGCAATTGATAGTTCCTCCATTTGTAATCATTACTTGAAACTCTAGTGCTGGATATATAAAGAAATTGAGAGCTTTGGCTAATTTATAGTGAATGAAATTATGAATACTGCCAGAATCAATTAGGACTATTACATTTTTCTTTTTGATATATCCTTCGATCTTGAGGGTTTGAGGAGTGCTAATTCCAACCAATGCATTACATGGTATCGTGGGAGTCAACTATTTGGAAAAAAATATCTTCTACATTTTCATCTTGAGATGGTTCTTGTTCTTGTTCTTATTCTTGTTCTTCTTCCTCTTCACAATCTATGTAGAATATTTTATTCTCACCACACTTATGTCCCTTACTGTACTTGTTGTCACAATTAAAGCATAAGGCTTTTTCTTTTCTTTCCTCCAATTGTTGAGGTGTCAACCTTGTAGGTTGAGGTGTTTTAGAAGAAGGAACATTATTCTCTTGATATATGTTAGGAGTGGTCCTTCTAGTAGCCATAGCCATATTTTTACTTTCAACATTTCTCGCCACCCTGACTGCATTCTCCAATGATTTGGATTCCCAAAGGCGAACCTCATGTTGAATTTTATCCTTTAAATTTCCTATGAATACATCAATTAGGTGCTCATATGGAATATTTGTTACCTTTTTATTCAATCTTTGGAAGTTCTCAATGTGATCTACAACTAAACCCTTTTGCTTGTGATTTATCAATTGGCTAAATAAGGTATTTCTTCTTGTATCCTCAATAGTGTTCTATCATTTCTTCTGTGAAAATTGTCCAAGTGACGAGTGATTTGTGAGAACAAATCCATCGATACCACACAAATTGTTTGGTTTCTAAATATAAAGAAGCAATTCGTACCTTTTGTGTATGTGGCACATCATGTAGATCAAATAATTGCTCCATTTGAAGTATACATATGATTGGATCCTTTCCATCAAACTTCCTCATATCGATATTAGGAAAGTGGTTGGTCTCCAACCCAAAGTTGGAGTTTCTCCAGTCTTGATTCATATTCCTTGTGTCCTCATCATGAATTTCATGGATACATTTTCACTTTGAGGTGTCCTCTCTCTTAGGAAAATTTTCAATCCTTCCATGATCTCCCTTTTTAAACCATCCATTATTGCCTCGAACTTAGCTTCACTTGAATCCACCATCCCTTGTAGTTCATCTTTTGTTATTGTATTCTTTTGTAAATCATTTATGTCCCTATGCATTTCTTCACCTTCATCGAGAGTCCAAGTAGGACTATTTCGAGGATTATTTGGTGTATAAGTTTCCTTTTTTGGTGGCATGTTGGCTAAGTATCACTTTTAAACCTTGATTTCGAAGTGGCTTGACTCAACAATCTTCCTTTTGTTGTATCTCAAAAATGAACACTAACTTAAGGGTCTTTTCTATAATTGTGATGAAAAATATTTTCTCGGGCACAAGTGTACGGGAAAAAAACTTTTTATGGCCATTTTTGAAGATGTTATAGAAGAATATGTGATAGTTCCCCTTGTTGAAGATCCCTCCCTTCCCAGTGCTACCTAGGAGCGCGCTGACTCACATGAAGTTGACCTACTCATTTCCTTGCATGCCCTCACTGGCTTCTCTGCTCCACAAACCCTCAAGCTCATTGGCTATATTAAGCATCAGAAGGTCATCATCCTTGTTGACAGTGGTAGCACCCACAATTTTATTCATTGTCGCATTGCCCAGGAAACCAATTTGTATTTTTGTACTATCAATAATTTTCAAATCATGATAGCCAATGGTGGATCCATGAAATGTGGTGGGCGTTGTGAAAATGTACATCTTCAAATTGGACATTACCACTTGAAATCTCATATGTTTTCCATTGAAATAGGCGGTTGTGACATTGTGCTAGGTGTTGAATGGTTATGCACTTTGGGTCCCATTCTTATGGATTTTAAGGAATTAACCATGCAATTCCAACAGGAGGGACAAAGATAGAAATTCCAAGGTCTCGTAGTTGGTTCCTCTGAGATGAACAATTCCCATCGCAAGGAAAAGATCCTCAAGAAAGGTCACTCTGGTATTATTGCGCAACTCCATTCTATTCACGCAGTTGAGACGCCCTTTGTGCATCTTGACCTCCAAGCTATCATCTCCAAACATCAAGATGTTTTTTCCACTCCTCAAGGACTTCCTCCTTCTCGTGGTGATCATGATCATTCCATTCCCCTTGTTCTTGGAAGTCTTCCTCCCAATGTTATCCCTTATCATCATCCCTTTGACCAAAAGAATTAAATTGAGAAAGTAGTGCAGGAATTGCTCCAAGCAGGTGTAATCCGCCCCAGTACCAGCCCTTATTCTTCTCCTATGGTCATGGTACTTCAGAAATAAGGTACTTGGCGCATGTGTTCTGACTTTTGTGCCCTCAATAAACTCACCATCAAGGAAAAGTTTCTCATTCCTATCATTGTTGACCTCTTGGATGAGTTGAGTGGTGCTTAGTACTTCACTTAACTTGATCTGCATTCTGGCTACCACTAGATCTGTATACAAGAAGCTGACATCCCCAAGACTGCCTTTCAAACTCATGAGAGTCACTATGAGTTCTTGGTCATTCCCTTTGGCATGTGTAATTTCCCCTCCACCTTCCAAAGCCTCATGAATCATGTCTTCCATCCTTTTCTCCATCATTTTATCTTATTTTTCTTTGATGATATTCTCATCTATAGTAAAACTTGGCAATCCCATCTTGCCCATGTGGATCAAGTTCTCCATCTACTCTCTCAGCACCAACTTTTCCTCAAACATTCTAAATGTTCCTTTGGCACCTTGGAAGTCGAGTACTTGGGTCATATTGTGGGCAAGGATGGTGTCTGGGTTGATCCTAAGAAGATTGAAGCAATGAAAGATTGGCATCACCCCAAGACTATCAAAAGATTGTGTGGTTTTCTAGGTTTAATATGTTATTATTGCAAGTTTGTTCAGAATTATGGAAAGATTTTGGTGCCTCTCACTACTCTCTTTAAAAATAATTCTTTGACTTGGACTCCTGCAGTTGATTAGGCCTTTCAAGCCTTGAAGGCATCTATGTGTACCACTCTGATCTTGGCCCTTCCTAATTTCACAAAGACCTTTCTCTTGAAATGTGATGCCTCCAGGAGAGGAATTGGAGCAGTCCTTATGCAAGAGGGAAGACTTTTGGCCTTTACCAGCAAACAATTGTCAGAACGCCATTTGGGCCAATCAATCTATGAAAAGGAAACGTTGGCTATTCTGCATGCAGTAGATCTCTAGCGCCCTTATCTCTTGGGTAAATTCTTCCAAATTAAGAGCGATCATTAAAGCCTCAAGTATTTTCTAGAGCAACAACCTTCCTCCCCAGAGAAACAAAAATGGGCAACTAAGCTCTTTGGATATGATTATGAGATCATTTAGAAGAAAGAAAAATAAAATTTGGTTGTTGACGCTCTTTCTTGAAAATATGAAGATGAAGGATCCCTTTTCTCCCTCTCCTTCATTGTACCAGATTGGCTCCAAGATGTTCATCAGGAATGGCTACAAGATCCTAAAATTTCTCATCTAATCCAATAATTGCAAGCCAATTCTCTAGTTTCTCCATGGTACTCTTGGCATAATGATGAGTTTCACTACAAAGGTCGTTTGCATTTAATTAAACAGTCACAACTTAAATCCACAGTGCTTTATGAGCTTCATTCTACACCCACAACTGGGCACTCAAGGTTTACCAAAACCTATAACCGGGTCAAACGTTATTTTTTCTGGGATGGTATGAAAAAAAAAAGTTTGCACTTTTGTGTCTGAATGTGATGTTTATCAACGCAACAAGGGAGAAACAATCAAATATCTTGGAACACTCCAACTGCTTTGGATTCCACCCTATATTTGGAGGGACATCTCTATGGATTTTATTATGGGATTACCTAAATCAGGCAATAAGTCATCCATCATGGTGGTTGTCGATCATCTTTCCAAGTATGCTCATTTTGTGCTCTTCAACACCCATTTACCGCATCCATTGTAGATCAACTTTTCATGGATCATGTATTCAAGCTTCATGGAATGCCTCGTTCTATCATTTATGATCGAGATCCTACTTTCACCAGCAATTTTTGGCAAGAACTATTCAGGCTACAGTGTTACGATCTTTAGACACTTAGGATTTAGTTAAGATCTACTTGGTCTAATGTGTCATTAGGTAAAATTGTGTTTCTTTAGCATGCATTAGTATGCATTTGTAGTTAGGAAATACAATGGTCATGATATGTTCCCAACATAGAGTGATCTGACGGTTCATACTCTCCTTGATCTTAACGGCCATTCATCTGTGGCTTAGCACCCGATTGGTCCATGATCTTTATTTAAAGAGCATGGAGGGTCATTTGTCGATGATAATTTGTGAGAAACTCTCTTGTAAAATAAATCTATAAAATCTCTCTTGCAGAGACCCAGGTTTGTTCACCCAAGTCCTTACAACGAGCGTGCACATGATGTTCATAAAAATAGTACCTAGCAAAAAAACCCAACTGGTCTTTTTGTTTTGGTTATAAAAATCCATTTCCATATGTAACAAGTTTTTAAGTGAAAAATGCATGTGTCTGATATAGAAACCCTTGTATCCCTTCTCAAGCAAGGGTAGGTGGAGTTCCATTGGATTTGATATGGGAGAATTCCCACAATGGAGGCACTAGCATGTCAAAGTTTCCCCAGGGGAATTACCACAAACGAAGGCACTAGCATGTCGAAGTTTCCATCTGGTTATTTTTGGGTTTATATTTATGCATGGTATGAAGGCACTTGTATGCCGAAGTCTCCATCTGTTTGTTTTTAGGTTTAGACTTATGTGTGGTATGAACTCGGGAGAAGACAAGGGTCAAGGAAGGCAAAATACCACAAGTGTGATTGGAGATAAAGCTTAGGTATTCCCTAACTATGATACATCAATTTCCAAGTCCTTACATTTTGGAGAGTTCGTTGTCAAGTTTTCGGTGTTGGTAGGGGAGCAAAGCTTACTCTTGATTTGTAAAAGAAAATCACTAGTAGGCAATAAATGCTAAGGCTAATTAATTCTTAGTGGTTTCCAATATGTAGAATTGGAAAACCATAAATAGTTTATGGTTTTTTTATACCTATTTATTGAGCGCTACAATTGGAGGAAAACAATGTGTATGAGTTTTAATTTATTCTTATGTTATTGTTAAACACTCTTGTTGAGAGCACGAATACTTTGTAATGTATTTTAACCATTTTGTTGCTCAATAATACATTGAGCTTGCTTTAGAGTGTGTGGTTTTTTTCTGGAAAATAGTTATGTGATGGTTTGCTATTTCTTTCATTTGTTTTATGTTTATCAATGTTTTAAAGCGTGGGGTTTTCCTACCAAAAATAGTTGCATAATGGTTTGCTATTTTTTTCAATTCTTTTATGCGTATCATCTATCATTGTTTGTTTAAAGTTTTATGCAAGTTATTCACTTATTGGTTAGTGTAAGAATCATATTTCTCATCTATGATTCCTTCTATTTGATACCAAAACCTCATCACCTCAATTCCAAAGAAAAATGTTGGAACGGTGGCAAGGTCGGGCATTTTAGAAAAGACTACAAGGAAGAGAAAAAGAATAAGACAAAGGAGGAGGAGGAAAAGAATGATTCTAATAATGAATCTAAAATATCTTCTCAAGATGAATCATGGTGGAAATGCATTTGTTGCATCTTTGGAAACCCATGCATGTCAGAGTGTGTGGTTGATACACTCTGGAGCCTCCTTCCATACGACTCCCCATCAACACCAGTTTTTAGTGCATGAGAATTGTGTGGATGGAATGAATTGTGAAAGGAATTTGAAGTACAGACACGTCAGTAAGTTCGAAGTGCAGTGCTTAGACATTGTGGAGGATCTCCTAGACGAAGATCAGATGATGACAACAGTAGTGAGGCAAGGGTGGACACTTGTCTTATTCTTTGGAGTTGGATGGAGTGATAGAGATGCGGACAAAAAAGACAAATTTTGGGCATGAGGATGTGCATGCTCACATATTGGGCACAACGATTGGATTAGCTACCCAACCAATTCAAGACATGGGGAGAGACAGTGCGCATGACTTGTGGTATGATTTCATCCGTGAGTCACGGGGAGTTAACCACTTAGGAGAAAATTTGAAGTGAGGTGGGAAGGACTCAATTGTAGCAGGCAGTGACAACAGCAGCAGAACCAAACAACAGAAAGGAAACAACATCACAGCAAGATAGTGTAGAAGAGTTGGGTGACTTTCATCCTTGGACTTGGGTGAAGCAATTGTATTGACTCAACCAGCAAATCGTGCAGAGTTGGGTGCAGTATAGTTTGGTTGGTTTGTGAAAATTTTGGGATTTCCACTTCACAAGGGAACTTGGAGTTTCCACTTCGCAAGGAAACTTAGGGTTTCCATTTTGGAAAAATTTGGGGTTTCCAGTTGGCACAAAACTTGGGGTTTCCAATAGACTTAATTGTGATGGGGGCATGAGTTCGAACAGATTCTTGGAGATCACAGACTTTGTGTATGTTGTCGAGGACAACAATGACTTAAAACAATATTACCAATTTAATGAGAATTGTGACTCAAAATGAGAACTCTACCCCTTAAAACCCATATTTTTGCATAAAAAACCACAAAATTAACCCTCAAATCAAAAAGTGGTGCTACTAGTAGCACCCTTTTTTTTAGGTTAAAATTGCAACTTTTTTCAAGAATGGCCTAAAACATGCGTATAATTGCTCAGAAAAACTTAAAATCAACACCTAAATCAAAGAATGGTGCTACCGATAGAAAAATGTAAGATCACATGTAACTGAGAGCACTCACTTTTGGTTACCATACAAACATCATATTGATCAAAAATACATAAAATGTTTCATACACTTAATCAAATTCATCCATGGATTCTGACACACCATCAGAATCCATATTGTCTTTAGATGCATGACTGGATGAAGATGTAGATGATCTATATTATTCTCTAATATCAATGAGTGCACCATCTGAGTCGACATGTATGCCAACCATTTTAGATGTCAATGGCCTCTTTGATCTACGACTAGGTTCAGCAGAATCACATCTTCCAGTTGCTTCATGTGGCAGCAACCTCTTGATAATCTCTATGGTCCTAGAATGAAGAGTTCCTCTCTTTGTCAAATTGAAGTCATAGACAAGTATGTCAACATCCTCTAATTTTAAGAGGTAAGTGCAACGACGAGTTATATTTTGACCCTTTATTTTTCTCTTTCTATTGTTTTGTTTCTCAACCACCATCTCTTGCTTGTACACATCATTGAATGGGTGTGTACTTTTTGCATACCAATGTACTTCAACTGCTATAACATATTCATTTTATTTATCGACCCTTATAACCTCTGCAATCTAGAATGGATAACCATTTGGAACTTCAGTCGCTAAGACTACAATCATGTAACCCTCCTTAATATCTTGTATTGAACCCATGTAAAGATATTCCATGGCTTCATGTTGTGCACATGATCTTATACAACCAACATACATTTATTTTTCCTCTACCTATGAAAACTCAATAGCATATTGAGATTCTTGTTGTTCAAAATTGTTTCTTTCTTAATACTCATTTGACCTATTTTGTGTAAAAATAAATGGAGTCTTCGAAAGTGTATCTTCATTTTTTGAGTTTGAAATTATGTCACTTTGATCACTAAAAAAATACTCCCACCAAACATAATCAACAACATCAAAGTACTCATATGTATCTTTAACAGAATTGTGTATCTCCTCCAAGAATTCAAAATAATCTACATCTCTATTTGTTAAGAACCAAATATCAAAATAGCACAAAAAAACCTCAGAATAAGTACTCAATGCCTTGAAAAAGAGAGAAATTCAAATAATAATCCTCTTCGAGGGGGAAACCTCCTTATACACCACAAAAATTTCCAAATACAATATGATTCCAAATGAAAAGGTCTCCTTGGTATATATAGGAGACTAGGAGGTACAATTACAACTAATGGGCCCAAGATGACATAAATAAAATAACATTACTAATTTAATATTCCCAAATTAAGGGGTAATGTGCCACTATTTAGGGCTTAACATGCCCCTCCCATTCAAACAAGTGTTATCCGCAACTCTTGAGTAATTTTGTATGCTTCAGTATAAAAGACTCATCTTCCCAAGTGGAATCTTCAGCAGGTAGTTTCCTCCACTTAATGAGATGCTCTAAAATGGATCTATTCCTCAACTAGCGAATTCTTGTGTCAGTGATAGCTTCAGGCTCAAATATGATTTTTCCTTCCTTGTCAAGTTTTGGAAATATAGTTTGAATTGGGATCTTGTTACCTATAACCTTCTTTAGTATGAAACATGGAAAATTGGGTTTACTCGCAAAGGTGCAGGCAACTCCAATTTGTATGTCATAGTACCAGTCTTTTGCAACACCTTATAAGGGTCATAGTACTTTGGTGATAATTTATTATCCTTCTTAGCTTTCTTTAGGGACATATGTTTGTATGGTTTTAGTCTTAAAAATACCCAATCCCCTTATTCAAAACTTATTTCACTACAATGTTGATCTGCTTGTTGTTTCATGTGATTATGTGTCATGGTCTGGTTGTCCTTTAAGAGTTGGAGAACTTGTTGTTGATGCTCGATTTGATATTCCACTGCTTGAACCTTAGATTTTTCTTTTAGAGAAGAAGTGATGGAAGGTGGCTGGTATCCATAGAGTGCCATAAATGGTGTCATTTTTGTTACAGTATGAAAGGAAGTGTTATATCACTATTCTGCCAAGGGTAACCATTTGAACCATTGTGTTTGTCTATCAAATACAAAGCAACGAAGGTAGTCTTCCAGAAAATTTTTCATTATCTCGGTTTGTCCATCAGATTGAGGATGATAAGATGAGCTATGAGCCAATTGAGTACCCAAACAAGAAAATAATTATGTCCAAAAATGTCCAGTGAAGATGGGATCTCTGTCA
>JZKD02S2190360.1:332056-349408 GCA_000966675.3 Picea glauca | reverse complement strand
TGAGTACCCAAACAAGAAAATAATTATGTCCAAAAATGTCCAGTGAAGATGGGATCTCTGTCACTTACAATAATATTTGGGCTTCCATGTAGCTTTTGAATTGTCTCCATGAATGTGGTGGAAACTATATTGGCTTTGAAAGGATGAGAGAGTGCACAAAAGTGTGCATACTTGGTCAGTATATCAACAATCACCACGATGACACTCTTTCCTTGAGACTTCGGTAACCTTGTGATGAAATCCATGGAAACCTCCTCTCGGCACTGACTTGGGATGGCTAATGGTTGTAATACCTAGGGTCTTAATTGTTTCCGCCTTATTTTTTTGGCAAACCAAACATTCTTCCACAAACCTTTAAACATCATTTTTAAGGCCATCCCAAAAAAAATCCTTCTTGACCCTATGGTAGGTTTTCAAAAATCCTGAGTGCCCTCCTACCAGAGAGGCGTGCAATTCCAATAGTACCTTTTGTTTGAGTTGGGAGTTCTTACATAAATGTAAGTGATCTTTGTACCATAGTGAATCATTTTTCCATGTAAATGTATCTAATGCACTGGAATCCAGTTGCAACCTTCGAATGAGAGTCCACATGTTTTCGTCATTCTTCCATTCATGCCTTGTTTCTATTATCCAATCAGGTTGGATGATCGAGATAGCACAGAGAAAGGCCTCAACATATTCATCCTTTCTTGAGAGTGCATCTGCCACAACATTTTGCTTCCCTTTTGTATAGATGATTTAAAAATCATAACCCAACATCTTGGTCACCCATTTTTCTTTTTATTCTAAAGATAGTCTTTGTTCCAAGAAGTATTTAAGACTATCATGATCTGTTTTGACCTTGAAGTTCCTACCTTGTAGGTAAGGGTGACATTTCTTCAATGCGTGTAGTATTGCCATCATTTCCTTCTCATAAATGGGTTTGTGTAAGTCCTTTCCCTTGAGTGGACGAATTTCAAAAGAAAGGGGCCTTCCTTCTTGCATTAGAACAACACCAATGCCATTTCCTGAGGCATCGCATTCCACAATAAAGGTTTTTGTGAAGTCTGGTGTGATCAAGACAAGTGCTTTTCTCATTGCCTCTTTAAGTTGTTCAAAAGCTTGAATTGCCTCTAGAGTCCATGAAAATGCATCCTTCTTAGTTAATGTTGTTAAAGGTGTTGTTATTCTTCCATAGTTCCAAACAAACTTACGGTAGTAACCTGTCAAACCCAAAAATCCTCTAAGATTTTTCAATGTTTTGGGAATCAGACAGTCCATCATGGCCTTAATCTTGTTAGGGTCTACCTTGACACCTTCATGAGATACAATATGACCCAAATACTCTACCTCCTTCACCCCAAATAAACATTTGGATGGTTTGGCATATAGTTGTTTCTCCTTTAGTAGTTGTAGCACTTTCTCAACATGTCGCACATGATCCTCCCAAGACTTGCTATTGATTAGTATATCATCAAAAAATACTAACAAAAAATTTTGAAGGAAGGGCTTGAAAATGGAATTCATCAACTCTTGGAATGTGGAAGGTGCATTCACAAGATCAAAAGGCCTGACCAAAAATTCATAATGGCCTTCATGAGTTCAGAATGTTGTTTTTCGGATATATGCTTCCTTCATTCTAATCTGATGATACCCTGAATGGAGATCCAACTTTGTGAAATAGATTTCTCCATGTAGTTCATCTAACAATTCATCAATGACAGGAATGGGAAACTTATCTTTAATAGTGATCTTGTTGAGCTCTCTATAATATGGACACATATGCCATGAGCCCTCTTTCATGAGTACCATTACCACTGGTGTGGAGTAAGAACTTTGGTTAGGTCTAATAATTCCATCCTCTAACATTTCTTCAACCATACGCTCAATTTCAATCTTCCAGGCATAAGGGTATCTGTAAGGCCTGATGTTAGGAGAAACACTCCCACAAATTAGGTGAATAGCATGATCATGATTTTGAGTGGGTGAAATACCTTTGCGAATATCTTCAAATACTTTGGAGTGCTTATCAATGATCACTTGAAGATCTAGGGGAATATATGGCTTAGATGTTTGAACATCTAGTGAGCATAGTTGTATAATTACACCCTGATGCCCCTTTTTCAATAATTTGGTCATACCATTAGAGCTTATCACCTTATTGGGTTTCCCTTTCATACCCCTTCACTCAATTTATTTTCCTTCTAATGAAAATTTCATGAAAAGTTCTTGAAAAATAAAATCCATTGTTCCCAATGATTACAACCATTGGACTCCTAGTACAACATCAGCACCACCCATGGGTATAGAAATCATTGAACTATTCATTACATATTTCCCCATAGTAAGATTGATCTTATTACATTTTCTTGAGCAATTGATAGTTCCTCCATCTGTAATCATTACTTGAAACTCCAGCGCTGGATATATAAATCAATTGAGAGCTTTGGCTAATTTATAGTGAATCAAATTATGAATACTACTAGAATCAATTAGGACTATTACATTTTTCTTTTTGATATATCCTTCGATCTTGAGGGTTTGAGGAGTGCTAATTCCAACCAATGCATTACATGGTATCGTGGGAGTCAACTCTTTAGAAAAAATATTTTCTACATTTTCATCTTGAGATGGTTCTTGTTCTTGTTCTTGTTCTTGTTCTTGTTCTTATTCATGTTCACAATCTATGTAGAATAATTTCTTCTCACCACACTTATGTCCCTTACTATACTTGTTGTGATAGTTAAAGCATAAGCCTTTTGCTTTTATTTCCTCCAATTTTTGAGGTGTCAACCTTGTAGGTTGAGGCATTTTAGAATAAGCAAGATTATTCTCTTGATATATGTTAGGAGTGGTCCTTCTAGTATCCATAGACATATTTTTACTTTCAACATTTCTCGCCACCTTGAATGCATTCTCCAATGATTTGGATTCCCAAAGGTGAACCTCATGTTGAATTTTATCCTTTAAAGTTCCTATGAATACATCAATTAGGTGCTCATTTGGAATATTTGTTACATTTTTATTCAATCTTTGGAAGTTCTCAATGTGCTCCGCAACTAAACCCTTTTGCTTGCAATTTATAAATTGGCTAAAGAAGGTATTGCTCCTTGTATCCTCAATAGTGTGCTATCATTTCTTCTGTGAAAATTGTCCAAGTGACGAGTGATTTGTGAGAACAAAGCCATCAATACCACACAAATTGATTGGGTTCTAAATATAAAGAAGCAATTCGTACCTTTTGTGTATGTGGCAAATCATGTAGATCAAATATTTTCTCCATCTGAAGTATCCATGTGATTGGATCCTTTTCATCAAACTTCCTCATATCGATCTTAAGAAAGTGGTTGGTCTCCAACCCAAAGTTGGAGTTTCTCCAGTCTCAATTCATATTCCTTGTGTCCTCATCATGAATTTCATGGGCTGCATTTTCACTTTTAGGTGTCCTCTCTCTTAGGAAAATTTTCAATCCTTCCATGATCTCTCTTTTTAAACCATCCATTATTGCCTGCAACTTAGCTTCACTTGAATCCACCATCCCTTGTAGTTCATATTTTTTTAATGTATTCTTTTGTAAATCATTTATGTCCCTATGCATTTCTTCACCTTCATCAAGAGTCCAAGTAGGATTGTTTAGAGGCTTATTTGGTGTATAAGTTTCCTTTTTTGGTGGAATGTTGGCCAAGTATCACTTTTAAACCTTGATTTCGAAGTGGTTTGACTAGACAATCTTTCTTCTATTGTATCTCCAAAATTTCATCCCTTCTGGGTCTGAAAATGTATTTTTATATTTCGCTAATAAGTCTTATCTGCAACGCCATAGGTCTGATCAAAATTGCATGTGCCAAGTGAAAGTTATGGTAACTTCCCCACACCTTTCTGATTTTTGTCGCTTCCACGAGAGTGTACTTGTAAAGCGTGCGAAGAGAAAAATATCTGATATTTGATTCTAAAATTTGTACCATAAATACTAAATATTTTTCATTGTCCAATGAAACTAGTCTCACTTAATTTGGATACTCACTGAAGAAGATATCTTTTTTTACCTGGAAGACATGTTTGAGACTAGTTAATATGACTAGTCCAATACCCTATCTTGCACAGGGTATATCTACAAAATTAGGATGACCCAGAAGATGATTTTTTTATCACAGCTACCTTGATAATTTATGTGAATACTATCCAGGTTTCATGGTCTAAAACATTACAGAAGACGTTTTATAGTGAAAATTATGCGATGACTAAATTCAAGATTATTCTAGAACCCTATCTTACATAGGATATATCTCTTAAAGTATAAGGCCTCAGGAGTTGAAATTTGAACCCTAGGTACCTTGATCCATATAATAAATATCCTCCAAGCAGTTTTTTCTAAAACATCGTAGAAAAAAATTTATAGCAAAAATTCCAAGGTATCCCAAATGTAGCAGCGAAATCCCAAGACCTTGACCTCTGATCCCAAATGTTAAGAACCAAATATCAAAATAGCATAAAACAACCTCATAATAAGTACTCAATTCCTTCAAAAAGAGATAATTGCATATAATAAGCCTGTTCAAGGGGTAAACACCTGTTAGGGACTAACCTACCTAACCCCTCAAGTGGTTAGAATAATGTATTTCCATGTAATAAAGGTCAATATTAGTAAGGCCTAACAATAAGGAGGAATAAGTCAAATGTAAGAAGACCTAATAGAATCTTCCGCTTCTAGAAGGATCTTTCTCTATATTTTTCTTTTGGATAGATAGATTTAGTATAAATAGGAGTAGAGGGTATGAGAAGTTGTGTCTTGAAGAATTATTGTAATAGAGCTCTGCTCTGCTGGAGGTTTCCCCCTTGAAGAGGCAAGTGAACCTTGTTTCATATCAATAAAGGTATAACTCAGGTGTTGTGGATCCATATAATTTGTTTTTTTGTTGTTATCTCTACAATATTTCTATATTTTGTTGTTATCTTGGTGTTATTTGCTACATTATTTCTCTTATCTACTAATATAATAGACCTAGTACCTTACAAGTGGTATCAGAGCACTTTCCTCTGCACAAAATTGTGGGTTAATTTTTTTCCAAGGTAGAGACATATTCTGGCATATTAAAGCTACAAATATTTGTCGTTACGCGCATTAACCTGTGGTCGGGGAGTAATACACGCAGTAAATACAAGTGGTATTCAAGAAAACATATGTTGGCCACCCTTGTAACCCTTGTTGGTACCCCTTCGAGTGGTAGTGCATCAGAAAACACATGTATACAGATCGACCTAGATATCTTAAAGCCCTCTCTAGATAAACTGATTGGCCACCTGACTGCTATAGTGCCACTGAGAACAACACTCAAGAAGATACTCTCTAGTACCTGGATAGTCGGGTAGTATGGATAAGGGAACATTCTAGCCTCCTTAGTTTGTGCCCTGAGATATTGGGTCGAGTATTACTGCTGGACCTCACACATATATCAGAGAGTTATAGCAAAGAGCAAACCCTTGTCTACATAAACCCTAAATACCCTACCCCTTGGGATGGAAATGAAAAATAGAACATATAAGATCTATTGTTGTGTAACTATACCTTATGCATTCTAGTTGAGAAATTACTACACATTTCTTCATGTTAAGCATTTGGGCATTTCATCATTGTTGTATTATTCAGGCCAGCGTATAACTCTATAGGAGTTTAAAAAAAAGGAGTATAGTGGTCTCATCGAAACACTTATTTGGGACCTATCCCTTGGATTCCCCTTTTCTCCCTGATCGCAGTCGTACCTTTCATTTTTAATTCATTTTTTTAGTGGACCCGAACCCTTCCCAGTTTCCCTATTTTGACGCCTATTCCATTATATTTCCCTGATTTTCGTGGTACCTATTACTTACAAGTCCTTTTCTGTGGTCCTTCCCACCCCTTTTCTCTTACTCGCACTCCCCCTCTCCAAATGGCCACCACTCGCAACCAATACCTACACGATTCCCTCCATCAAGCCCAAGAATCCATCAACCATGTGACATCAAAGATTGGCTCTACCAACTCTCTCCTTGCACAATTTGAGACCCAAGTCCAACACAAATTTGACACCATGGAGGCCAAATTCATGACCCAATTTAACACCCTCCATTATGTTGTTGACTAGTTGTTGAACTGCACTCTGGGTCCTTCCTCCTTGACCCAACCATATGTTGTTGATTCCTCTCATTCTCTTCCTTTTCAATCCAACTCCTTTCATCGTGACCCTCGTCTTCCCTGCATTGAGGTCAATAAATTTGATGGTTCTGATCCCACGATTTGGGTCACTCAAATGGAGAATTATTTTTCTCTGCACGGTATTACTGATGAGTTGTACAAACTTTGCTATGTTGTCCTCTATCTAGATCTTGAACAATGGCAATGGTGGCAATGGTGTAAAAATTCACATAAGGGGTATATTACATGGACCTAGTTTGTTGCATATTTGTATGATCGCTTTGACATTGATACCCACTATCTCGGTCGTTCGACCAAATTGAAACAGTCAAGCACAGTGGAAGACTTTATAACTACTTTTAAGCATTTTTCCTTTCGCATCGAGGGAATGTCAGATGCGTTATTTCATGAATACTTTATCAGTGGCCTAAAGGATGAAATTTGATCCCAGGTTCTCATGGCCCACCCTCAGACTTGGTTGGAAGCTACTAAACGTGTTAAAGAGGCCCAACAAGTTGTTTTTTCCCAGAACAAAAACCCCTCTTTTGTTCCTTGCCCTCGACCCACTAATCCTAACCACCCTGCCATTCCCCTCAAGGTATAGAAGTTAACTAGGGATGAAATGGATGAACACCAACTTAAGGGTCTTTGCTATAATTATGATGAAAAATATTTTCTCGGGCACAAGTGTAAGGAACAAAAACTTTTTATGGCCATTTTCGAATATGTTCTAGAAAAATATGTGATAGTTCCCCTTGTTGAAGAGCCCTCTCTTCTCAATGCTACCTAGGAGCCCGCTAACCCACATGAAGTTTACCCACTTATTTCCTTGCATGTCCTCACTGGCTTCTCTGCTCCACAAAACCTCAAGCTCATTGGTTATATTAAGCATCAGAAGGTCATCATCCTTGTTGACAGTGGTAGCACCCACAATTTTATTCATTGTCTCAATGCCTAGAAAACCAATTGCTATATTTGTGCTATCAATAATTTTCAAATCATGATAGCCAATGGTGGATCCATGAAATGTGGTGGGCATCGTGAAAATGTACATCTTTAAATTGGACATTACCACCTGAAATCTCATATGTTTTCCATTGAAATGGGCGGTTGTGACATTGTGCTAGGTGTTGAATGGTTACGCACTTTGGGTCCCATTCTTATGGATTTTAAGGAATTAACAATGCAATTCCAACAGGAGGGAGAAAGTTATCAATTCCAAGGTCTCGTAGTTGGTTCCCCTGATATCAACACTTCCCATCGCATGGAAAAGATCCTCAATAAATGTCACTCCGATATTATTGCGCAACTCCATTCTATTCACGCAGTTGAGACACCCTTTGTGCATCCTAACCTCCAAGCTATGCTCTCCAAACATCAAGATGTTTTTTCCACTCCTCAGGGACTTCCTCCTTCTCATGTTGATCATGATCATTCCATTCCCCTTGTTCTTGGAAGTCTTCCTCCCAATGTCATCCATCATCGTCATCCCTTTGACCAAAAGAAATAAATGGAGAAAATAGTGCAGGAATTTCTCCAAGCAGGTGTAATCCACCCCAGTACCAGCCCTTATTCTTCTCATGTGGTCACGGTACTTCAGAAAGAAGGTACTTGGCGCATGTGTCCTCACTTATGTGCCCTCAATAAACCCACCATCAAGGACAAGTTTCTTATTCCTGTCATTGAAGATCTCTTGGATGAGTTGAGTGGTGCTTAGAACTTCACTAAACTTGATCTGCATTCTGGCTACCACCAGATCCATATGCAAGAAGTTGACATCCCAGAGACTACCTTTCAAACTCATGAGGGTCACTATGAGTTCTTGGTCATGCCCTTTGGCCTGTGTAATGCCCCCTCCACCTTCCAAAGCCTCATGAATCATGTCTTTCGTCATTTTCTCCATCATTTTATCTTAGTTTTCTTTGATGATATTCTCATCTATAGTAAAACTTGGCAATCCCATCTTGCCCATGTGGATCAAGTTCTCCATCTACTCTCTCAGCACCAACTTTTCCTCAAACATTCTAAATGATCCTTTGGTGCCTCGGAAGTCGAGTACTTGGTTCATATTGCTGGAAAGGCTGGTGTTTGGGTTGATCCTAAGAAGATTGAAGCAATGAAAGATTGGCCTCGCCCCAAGACTATCAAAATCTTGTGTGGGTTTCAAGGTTTAATAGGATATTATCGCGAGTTTGTTTAGAATTATGGAAATATTGTGGCGCCTCTCACTACTCTCCTTAAAAATAATTATTTTACTTGGACTCTCGCAGTTGAAAAGGCCTTTCAAGCCTTGAAGGCATCTATGTGTACTACTCTGGTCTTGGCCCTTCCTAATTTCACAAAGACCTTTGTCCTGGAATGTGATGCCTCCAGGAGAGGAATTGGAGCAGTCCTTATGCAAGAGGGGAGACCTTTGGCCTTTACCAACAAACAATTGTTAGAACGCCATTTTGGGCCAATCAATCTATGAAAAGGAAACGTTGGCTATTCTGCATGCAGTAGATCTCTGGCACCCTTATCTCTTGGGTAAATGCTTCCAAATTAAGAGCGATCATTAAAGCCTCAAGTATTTTCTAGAGCAACAACCTTCCTCCCCAGAGCAACAAAAATGGGAAACTAAGCTCTTTGGATATGATTATGAGATAATTTACAAGAAATAAAAATAAAATTTGGTTGTTGACGCTCTTTCTCGAAAATATGAAGATGAAGGATACCTTTTCTCCCTCTCCTTCATTGTACCAGATTGGCTCCAATATGTTCACCAAGAATGGCTACAAGATCCTAAATTTTCTCATCTAATCCAACAACTGCAAGCCAATTCTCTGGTTTCTCTGTGGTACTCTTGGCACAATGATGAGCTTCACTACAAAGGTCGTTTGTATTTAATTAAACAGTCACAACTTAAATCTACAGTGCTTTATGAGCTTCATGCTACACCCATAGTTGGGCACTCAAGGTTTACCAAAACCTATAAGCGGGTCAAACGTTCTTTTCTCTGGGATGGTATGAAAAAATATGTTCGTACTTTTGTGTATGAATGTGATGTTTAACAACACAACAAGGGAGAAACAATCAAATCTCCTAGAACACTCCAACCGCTTTCAATTCCACCCTATATTTGGAGGGACGTTTCTATGGATTTTATTATGGGATTACCTAAATCAGGCAATAAGTCATCCATCATGGTGGTTGTCGATCATCTTTCCAAGTATGCTCATTTTTGTGCTCTTCAACACCCATTTACTGCATCCATTGTAACTCAACTTTTCATGGATCATGTCTTCAAGCTTCATGGCATGCCTCATTCTATTGTTTATGATCGAGATCCTACTTTCACCAGCAATTTTTGGCAAGAACTATTCAAGCTATAGTGTTAGGATATTTAGACACTTAGGAGTTAGTTAAGATCTACTTGGTCTAATGTGTCGTTAGTTAAAACCGTGTTTCTTTAGTATGCATTAGTATGCATTTGTAGTTACGAAAAACGACAGTCACGATATGTTCCCGACATAGAGTGATCTGACGGTTCATACTCTCCTTGATCTTAATGACCATTGATCTGTGGCTTAACACCCGATTGGTCCATGATCTCTATTTAAAGAGCATGGAGGGTCATTTGTCGATGATCAATTGTGAGAAACTCTCTTGTAAAATCTCTCTGTAATCTTTTTCTTTTGCATTAATAAACTGCTCCAAGTGCTCGCGATGGTTGGGGTCATGGATGTTTCCCCATAGGGGTTTTATCATGTCAAAACATTGGTTTTTTGATCTTTGATATGGTTGTGTGAGTGGTTACTGAAGGTGTTCATCCTCTATTGGAATACCTGTGTTGTTGAACATGGTACCAGAGTCTGTTTGAAGACCCGCTCCTATTGTAGATCGACATCGTGAAGCCGATTTTCCCATCTCCATTTCTTTCATTTCCATTCATTTATGGGATGAGAGGATTGTTCCATTGCATTTGGAGCACTTGTTTCAATCAGGAACACTTTTTTTCGTTTTACTCGAAAAGGTTTATGTTTTCCCAAGATATAGCCATTTTAGTCAGATTCGGAGGTATAAAGCCTGAATACACATTTTTTAAATTTTTGGAGAGTATCATTTTGGTTTTATTTCGGTTTTGTATTATTTATTTTTGGGTTTCTACTCTTTTAGATCTATGTATGATCTTTGCTCTGTGCCCTGTGTGATCTCGGAAAATCATAAATAGATAGGAAAAGGTGCATATTCTGAGTAAGCTAACCAAGATCTAACCCTTGTTGTCATCGAGAAGTGAAATTTTTTTCTTGTGTGAAAAGAGTCTTTTTTTTAGCACACTCTCCAAGGTCGACAAAAACAACAACAATAACAATCCTCTTCCTAAAAAATACAATATGTTTTGCTAGACCATTTGGTTAAAAGTTGCCTTGTTAAGTAAGAGGTCTTGAGTTCAAGTTTCTTTTTTGTTACTTTTTTTTGAAAAAGTTCATGCTCAAATTGTAAAGTGTATTTCACTGCAAGTATAAAAGTGAATCACTATAAGTAGCTTTAATATTCTATTTTAGAGTTATTTATTTTGCATGCATCTTTTCTTTTATAAAGGAACTTCGTTGTAAAAGTGATCCCCACTTCTCTTTATAAAAGTCAGTCACTTCATTAAACAACTTACACTATCACGTGATCATTTGGTTACCGTTTATGCCTTTTGTTAAAATGGCATAACTCTCACATCTGAAGTCCGTTTTCAGTGCCGTTTTTTTAAAACCGCATAAATTTTTGAAATCTTTTCATGCAGATCATCAGTTTTAGTTTTTAAATCCATATTATCTACATATTTAATATGGATTATACAAGTAATCTCTTTCTAACCAGCACCAACTACTTGCAATGGAAATCTCATATGGAAGATTTATTAAGAAGTAAAGGATTTACCGGATTACCTTGGGAAAGGAAAAAGCACCCACTGATGATGATAAGAAAGTCAAATGGGCTAATAGGAGTGACTAAGCACATGGACTAATCAGAATGTCCATTTCTCCTTATTTAAGGTTCCACCTTAAAGAAATTGATGACCCCCATGAAGGTTGGGAAAAGATTGAATCTGTGTTTGGTAAACTCAATATTATTCGAGAACAATAGTTAGAAAATCAAGTATTGACCTTAAGTCCAAGTGATTTCTCTTGCCTTGGATACTATCTATCTAAGTTCAAAACACTCAGAATATTATGTGAAGAATGTGAGAAATGGAGGAAGAGCGTTGCATCTATCTCATTCTTTATAAGCTAGGTAGTGCATATTCTATGTTTGTATCTACCTTTTATGCCATGACAGAGACACTTGGGAAATCTTATCAAAAACCCACTCTTGAGTCCTTTTGTGTTGCTTTGATTTGAAAGGAAAATAAGCTTGTACAACTTGGAGTGATCAGCACTACAGGTACCTCCAACAAAGCCTTAGTTGCCTTGCAGAAAGATAAACCCAAGTATCCCAAGAAGCAACATCCTCACTACAACAACAAGCAACACAAGGGTCCCAAATCCGCTTAGACAACTTCAACTCCTAATGATGACAAAGGAGAAAAATACAAAAATAATAAGACTAGCCGACATTGCAACTTTTGTGATAAACAGGTCATGATGAGTCCAAATATTTCAAGAAGATGACAACTTTAGAAGCAGCGATGAAGAACCACAACATTAGTATTGATTCTACTTCTTCTTCTTCTTCTTCTCATGGACATGCACTTTCCACTTCTAGTTTCTCCTTCAATACAACTTCTACTTCTTCTTCTAATGAGTGGCTTATTGATTCAGGAGCATCTTATCATATGGCTAAGGATAAAGACATATTTTTTGCTCTAAATGAATGTAACACCAAGAAAATATTTGTTGATGATAATAGAGCTCTTAGTGTGGTAGGATCTGGAACAATTCAAGTAGATAATGGTCATTTCAATGATGTATTATGTGTTCCAATTCTTTCTTGTAACCTTCTATCAGTATATCAAATCACTCATTCAGGTGAAGGTAAAACGTAGAGTTTTCACCTCACCAAGTTGTAATCAAGGATCTAAAAGATCCTAAGCATGTTCTTGCAACTGGAATTGCTGATGATATTACCAAGTTGTACAAGTTTGACAACTTTGGGTCATCATCTTTTTCATCATTTTTTGTTGATCATAGCGATGACTTGAGAAAACTTTGGCATGAGTGGTTTGGTCATCTAAACTATCGCTCATTGCAGCAACTATGTAATCAAAAGATGGTGATTGGTCTTCCTCTTGTTTCATGCAGAGATGGTGTTTGTGTCGGTTGTGTTCTCGGAAAACATCATCGAGACATTTTTGACAAACGTGCCTCTTGAGACGCCTTGAGCCCTTTGCAACTTGTTTACAGTGATTTGTGTGGTCCACTTTCTTCTCCTTCTTTTTATGGGTGCAAGTATTTCTTAACTTTCATTGATGATTTTTCTAGACGTACTTGGGCTTATTTCTTAAAACTTAAGAGAAAAAATTTTGAAAAGTTTTTGGCCTACAAGGCCCTTGTAGAAAAGTAATCTGGACATCAAATTCAAAAGTTAAGAACAGATAATGGAGGCGAATATGTGAACAATAATTTTACAAGTTAATGCACTACACAGGGAATCCAAATGCAACACATTGTTCCATATACACCACAACAAAATGGTGTTGCTGAGAGAAAGAACCGCACATTAAAAGAAATGGCTATTTGTATGATCCAATCTAAGGGATTAAGTCTAAAGTATTGGGCGGAAGCAATCAACTGTGCAAATTACATAGTCAATCGCACTCCCACAAAGGATCTTAAAAATATAACATCGGAAGAAGCTTGGACTAAAATTAAACCAGATGTAAGTCACTTCCATGGATTTGGAAGTATAGCATGGGCTCACATTCCTGATGAGAAAAGGAAAGCATTGCAGCCTAAAAGTGAGAAGTGTGTATTTGTTGGTTATTCTGAAGATGTCAAAGGTTATAAACTTCCTCAACCACATTGTAATGAAATTATTATTAGAAGAGATGTTAAATTCGATGAAAATCTCTTGGCCTGAGAGCCTAACTCGGTGAGTGTGCCTTCTTCATCTTGTGAGCCATCTTCATCATTTGTGCCTTCTTCTATTCCTATTCTAGTTTATTCTTCAGATGATAACAGTGAGGATGAAAATACACCTCCGCCTGCTCACCTTCCTCCAGATGATTCCTTTGAACCTGAACCAGCACCAGTTACACCACTTCCTAGATGGATCCATTCAGCACGAGAAGAAGTTGGTGGTCTTGTCGGTGATCCTTCAAATCAGCATTCAACACGTTCATAGTTCCAGCGAGCCTCTTCTCTTTTGGATCAAGTTTCAGAGACTCATGATCCAGAGACATTTGTAGAAGCTTCAAGTCATCTAGATTGGGATACAACAATGAATGAAGAGTATCGCTCTTTAATGGAAAACGATACTTGGGATCTTGTACCTCTTCCAAAAGGAAGAAAAATTGCCAGATGTAAATGGGTCTACAGAACTAAATATGCATCAGATGGAAGTGTTGAAAGACACAAAGCTTGGTTAGTTGCCAAAGGATTTTCCCAAGTTGAAGGAATTGACTATAATGAAACCTTTTCCCCTATAGCCAAAATGAAATCCATCTGCCTTGTTCTTTCCCTTGTTGCCTCACATAAATGGGAGGTCCATCAGATAGATGTTAAATCCACCTTCTTGCATGGAGATTTGTAAGAAGAAATCTTCATGGAACAACCTCTTGGCTATGTTCAGAATGACTCTAGCCTTGTTTGTTGCCTTAAGAAATCTCTTTATGGTCTTAATCAAGCTCCCCAAGCTTGGTATGCCAAAATGGAAAACTTTCTTATTGACACCGGATTCTCTAGATGTCATTATGATCCTAATGTCTATACCAAGAAAGTAGGAAACCATATCATAATCCATGTCCTTTATGTTGATAACCTTATCCTTACTGGTAGTGACTCAAAACTTTTAAACCATGTGAAAACCAGCCTTTAGAAGAAATTTCAAATGACAAACTTAGGTTTTTTGCACTATTTCCTTGGCCTCCAAGTTTTCCAAACCAATGAAGGAATTTTTCTTTCCTAGTCCAAGTATGCTTCTGACCTTCTTCGTCACTTTCACATGGATGATTGTAAACCATTCCCTTCTCCCTTTCAGTCTGGAGTCAATATTACTGCCACCTGTACTTCTCCTGAAGTTGATGCCACCCTGTACCGTCAGTTAGTTGGTAGCCTCTTATACTTGACTCATACCCGTCCCGATCTTTCCTTTGTTGTTAGTCTTGTTTCCCGGTATATGAAAACACCCCATCAAATCCATTGGAAAGCAACTAAAAGGATACTTCGCTATGTCTATGGTACAATTCAGTTCGGGATACATTACAGTTCAAGGGGGACTCCTTTATTAGTTGGTTTCACTGATTTAGATTGGGTCGACGACCCTGATGATCGGAAGTCTACTGCAGGTTATGTTTTCAACCTTGTTTCAGGACCTATCACTTGGGCATATAAGAAACAACAGGCTATTGCACTTTCTTCAGCAAAAGCAGAGTACCGAGTAGCAGTAAATACAAGTCAGGAAGCCTTGTGGATTCGACAGATCCTTTCAAAGTTTGGATTCAAGCAACAACATCCGACCAGCCTTTGGTGTGATAATCAGAGTGCCATCAAGCTCACCAAAGACCTAGTTCAACATCAGTGCAGCAAGCACATTGAGCTACACATGCACTTCATTAGAAATCTCATTCATGATCAAGTTATTGAAGTGCTCTTTTTCCCTGCAGAAGATCAAGTTGCATAAAATTTTCACAAAGTCTCTTATAGAAGCGAAGTTTTCCAAACTTCGATCTATGTTAGGAGTTCAAGAAGTTGTAATTAAGGGGGGATAGGCTCTAATGCCTCCTTCCTTCTCCTATTGTGTCAACATTGTAAATCCTTCAATCATATCCCATGTTGCTCTTAAGGGGGGATGTTAGGATATTTAGACACTTAGGAGTTAGTTAATATCTACTTGGTCTAATGTGTTGTTAGGTAAAGTTGTGTTTCTTAGTGTGTTTCTTTAGTATGCATTAGTATGCATTTGTAGTTAGGAAATCCGACGGTCACAATATGTTCCCGACATAGAGTGATCTGATGGTCCATACTCTCCTCGATCTTAACATCCATTGATTTGTGGCTTAACACCCGATTGGCCTATGATCTTTATTTAAAGAGAATGGAGGCTCATTTGATGATGATCGATTGTGAGAAACTCTTTTGTAAAATCTCTTTGTAATATTTTTCTTTTTCATTAATAAATTTTTCCAAGTGGTCGCGTTGGCTAGGGTCGTGGATGTTTCCTCGTAGGGGTTTTACCATGTCAACATCAGTGTGTTGATCTTTGATCTAGTTGTGTGAGTGGTTACTGAAAGTGTTCGTCCTATGTTGGAATACCTGTGTTTTTGAACATATAGGGCACCCAATTTCATATCAGTACCGCCTATCATCCCCAGACTAATGGTCAAACTGAAGTTGTCAACAAGTGTTTGGAGACTTATTTGAGGTGTTTTGCCTATGAAAAGAAAAATCAATGGGCTCAATGGTTACCATTAGTTGAATGGTGATACAACACTTCTTACCATACATCTACTCACATGACTCCTTTTGAAGCAATATATGGACAACAACCACCTTTTGTTCTCTCCTACATGCCAGGTGTCTCAAAGGTCCAGGTGGTTGAACAAACACTTACAGTTCGAGAGGCTATTCTCCATACCCTCAAAGATAATTTGGTCATGGCTCATAATCGCATGAAGAAACAAGCCAATCAAGGTCGCTCAGAACGTCAATTTGCTGAAGGAGACCAGGTATTTCTTCAACTGTAACCTTATAAGAAAACTTCACTCAAGGTCAAACATTGTTAGAAATTGGCACCCAAATTTTATGGTCCTTATATAGTTCTCAAGAGATTGGAACATGTGACCTATTAGTTATCTTTGCCTAGTTCTTCTAAGCTCCATCATGTTTTTCATGTCTCTTGCTTAAAGAAGGTGATTGGAACTAAGTGCCAAACTCAAACCAACCTTCCCGAGTTGGATGAAGAAGGATTCTCTTGTTGCATCCAAAAGCAGTTTTGGACCAGAGTGAGTGTCATATTTGTTAGTGCACTATCAAGGAAGTGTTAGTCCAGTGGAAATAAACAACTACAGCAGATGCCACCTGGGATCCAGCTACCATTCTGCAGCAATTTCCTCATCTCAAGCCTTAAGGACAAGGTTGATTTTAAGCGGGAGGGCATGTTAGGGACCTAAATGTTATGAACATAATATATAATAATAAATATAAATAAATTATAATTAATCAAGAGACACCTTCTCAATGAAAGGTCACGTCTCTTCATGGAAGGGCACCCCTACATGGGTATATAAGGCCCTCATTCTTATGGTATCTCATCATCTTATATTCGTATACATTATTATTTAATATATATTACTATCCTATATGGATTACCTTATTCTATCCTACTTAAATTGGATATTCTTATAATTGTCAAACAAGTTTGTTTGTCACGGTGGTCTATATGAATATCTTTATATTCCAAGTATCTTGAATTATTAATTCGTGAGCCAGGTTGGCTCACCACACTGGTATGAGAGCTTCGTATCGATCCAAATTTTGGCCACAAAATAGAGTTTCTCTAAAATAAGGTCTATGACCTCATATTGGCCATTGTCCATTTATAAATCAAAAATTCTACACATTTCAGTGAAAGTAAAAAGTCATTCTACATAAAATAAATTAAAAATAAAAAAGAGGAGAAGAAAAAAACGAAAAACAAAAAAAAAGGTTTTCTTAAGGTGCACGTGAAGAAGTATAAGTGCACAACAAGAAGTTTGAACGAAATATTCCATATTTGGCATTAGTTAAGTTAATTGTCATTTAAAAAGTGAGAAAAAGTAATTTAAAAGAAAAGGTTTCAAAGAAGAAGAAAAGTGAATAATTTATTTTACCTTTGGAGATTTACAATCCCATGGTTTTGGAAAACCATTGGCCCATGGTATTCCATACCATATATAATATATGTGTGTGTGCGTATTTACCTCCAAATAAGTATTTCACAAAACTTAGGGTCGCGTTTGTTGAGCCTTAACCGTCGCTAACAAATAGTCAAGAGTATAAAATGGAATTTTATTATAACTTAAAACATAAGGT
>JZKD02S2190360.1:208929-244895 GCA_000966675.3 Picea glauca | reverse complement strand
GGAGGTGGGGGGCTTTCACTAGGCCTCCACCGCCATTGTCACTACCTCAACATACCATAGATATAGAGAATCTTTCATTCAAGCTCAGGTGCAACCGAGGTTTAATTTGGATTTTCCACTGCCATTGTTGCCAACATGCCATAGGTGCAACCAAGGGTATTGAAGATCATGGATGATTTAATTTCAAGTCAGAATATTGTGCCATGGCTAATGAGGATGCATCAATAAAAAATTATGGAGCAATTATCACCATCAAATATTTTGTCTTTTGCAATGTTAGAAAATTTCCATTTGAAATGAAAATGTATTTTTAGTCGATAAGACTAATAGAAATAGTTGGGAAATATCATCTCAAAATAATGTATTGATCCATATATCTAAAAAAAAAGGTTTTCCAATAATAAATTTAAGATATTTTTATAAAATTGAAATATAATTTCCTCATCAATAAAGAAACTAGTATAAATGAAACCACAAATCAATTAATATAATCCCTACTAAAAACAATTATATCATCTAAACATCTTACACTATCTTTCTCTGAGTCTTCTCTTCTTCTTTTTCCCTTGTACATTATAATAACAAATTTCCATAGCCTTCTTTCACAATGTTAATAGTGGATGGAGTTACTTCACATATTCTGAATCGTAATGCTAATAACACACAGTAATTCCTCCCCAGATGGAGTGTCAATTTGATATGTCGCCACCGTATGCTTATGTCAACTCGCAACCTCCATTTCTTTCCTTGAGGTCGATGGTTGTCGACGCTCATTTAATCCTGATCAAAATGTTCTTATGACCCTCATCTCATATGGATTTGTCGATGGACCTCATCCATGAGAGGGCGATGGATTTCATAATCACTAAGTACAACACATTAATGGTTGGCACGTGGGTTTTAATGACTCTTATAGGATTTTCTTTCCCCAATTCTAGTTCATTATGGTCCATCCCCACCTCTTGCACCCTTCTTCCTTCTGTCTGGTTTCTCTTCCATTGTCTACCTACAACCCCTTTCACTACTTGATTCTTTCTCTTCAGACCTCGTGTTGAGTTCATGCAGGGGGGGACGAGGAAAACCGAAACAAGTTGGTAGCAATTTTCTTAGTATTTGTGGTCATGATTGTAGTGTGTCTCAGACGTCTAGTTTCGGCTACGAGTGTCTGTGCCATACAACCATAAAACATGGCTCCTCTTCCAGTCATTTATGATGAAGAAATCAACCCATCCTCCACTCCTCCTTTGTCCTCCAGTCCACCTCTGCCCACTCCTAAAACTAATAATGCCTATAATTTATAGGTGTAGACACCTCCTCCTCCTCTCGGGTTCACGGACATTCAGCACGACCTCATCTTGGAGCTACACAAGGACAATGATGAACAAAATTTTAGGCAAGAACTGATGGAAAAAAAGTTACCCTAGCTCCTGGACTCAGGCTCAAAAGATCCACAGCAAAGGTGCAGTCCAAAGGATTTACTTCAATAAGTCACGACTTCAAAATTCCCTGAGTCATCCAAGCATGCTTTTCCTAGCAACTATCATAGTAAATAATTTATATGACTTGTTCTGTTTTGATTCTCTTAGTTTCAATATGGATAGAAAGATCGCAAGGACATTCTTTCGGTATGATCATAGACTAAACCCAAAATACTATAGTTTAAACTATGTAATAATGTCTTCTTTCAGCCATTATGGACAAGTTTTTTGAAACTTCAACGCCTGGTGATGGAGTTGGTTTCCTTTGTTGACAGCCTTAGCACCAGTGCCATGGATATATGTTGTAATTTTTGTCTTTAAAAAGTAATATAAACTTTTAGCTTTAAAAAAAAACACACAATAATTCCAATCATATTAAGTGTGAATTTTGACCATATATATTTTAAGAGTAATGCTAGTAACACACTTTATAACACCAATAATATCAAATGTGAATATCAACCATATATCTTTTATGGGGTGTGTATTTGCTTTGGATATTTATGTAGTTAAACCATTTCATAACAGTAAAAATAAATAATATTTTTTAATTATATATATTATTTGATTATCTAAGTATACTATATTGCAACGAGTTTTATTAGTTTTTGTGAAAGGTTAGGCACTATTGCAATGAGTTCGATGTTAATGTTGTATTAATTTAGTTTTAATCATAATTTTTTTAGCCCATTTCACAATGTTTTATATTAGTCAAATGAACTCTTTATTTTTGTGAATCATTGTTGGCACAAGGGCAGACCCAGGGTTCAACGCTACAACAACGCACCAGGAAAACCCTAACTACTATCCCTTTCGGCAACACTTGCGAAGCAGATGAAGTCTCACCCGAGGTAGAGGCAAGGGTGGTTGCAGGACTCAGATTTCTGCAACCTTAGCTGGGACACAAATCTGTGATTCTAATACTTAACAGAGCACTCAACAGTTAACATTCATCAATATCTAGTCTTAGTTACAACGCAGTTAAACCCTAATTAGAGAGTATCACAGTATTCATTCAAATCTAAGGTATTTAAGCACTAAGCAGGTGTACATAAATCAGATCTAACATCCATCCATATTATTAAGCACTAAGCCTCAACAGATCTATCTATCATTCATCTATATTAAATCACTAAGAAAGTAAACACATCAATACATCGCACAAAGCATAGTAGCACAACATGTACATGGTTCAACCCCACCCTGGGGCTATGTCCACCAACTCTTCTCTTCTTTATTATATTTGGTCAAGCTTCTTACAGGCACATAGCATCCAAGTTCTACTCCACAGAAGACAGGAAATCTGCATGCACTCTGTCGGATCCTCCTTCTTCTAGCTAGGGTATAGCACCAAGCCTTCACACAATCTCTTACAGTTACTTGCACTAGCCTTGAAAGCCTCACACAGTATGCACAAAGCACTTACAACTCTTGATCACATAGATCCAACTCTATCACTTAGCACACTGGCCTACTAGGTCTTTCAATCTTTGGTATCTTTCTTACATTGCCTAGCTACTTATTTATACATTGCAAAATAGGCCTAAACATGGGAAAACCCATGGGTCGACATCCCATACCCATTACATAATCTCAAATCCCAAAAAGGGCCCTAAAAGGGGCCAATATCCTGTGATCTCCGCTTCGTCTTGCGCTCTGCCTTCAACATCTTGTCAAAGTCCCAAAATAGGTCAAACATGACCAAGAATCCTCAAAACTTGGTCAAGGGCCAACAGGCCCCCAACACTCACTTGTGACTCATTCTGAGTCACTCTGATCTGACTAGTTTTGCTTCAAAATCCTCGAGCTTGGCTCGAGCTGCTTCGACTTGTTGTTGTGCCATGGCCTCTTGTTCAACAAACTCTTGTATGACTGCTTTGTTGACAAGTCCCTCTATGCATTGTTCAACTGCAATGACGACTTGCTCCAGTTCTTCTCCTCGACCTTCGATCTCTGTGAACAGTTGGTAAGCCTCATTCTGTACAGGTTGGATCCTTTGAGTTCCTTCCATAACTTTGCTTTGAATAATGTTGACCTGCTGTTGGGCAGTGTGCTTCTCTTGGGATCGCTTCATTCTTTCCATATTGTCTCTACTTTTTGCTTCGCTTCCTATAGCTGTGAGTCCAGTGCCCTCAATTTTGGATTATTAGTGAGTCGCTCATATGTCTGGGCACTGCGATCACTCAGTTGCTTGCATTCCATGACAAGGACTTTGATTCTTTCAACTGTGTTGTGAGAAGTTGTTTTTCTTTGATCCCTTACATCCTACGGGGTGTTGAGCACGGTGCAGAGCTCTAAGTCTTCTATTCATTGTTGTAGTTGCTAGATAGATTCTACAATCTACTCTACTTGGTGCGTGACTTGGTCTTATGCCTGTGTTTTTAATCCTATCACAGAGTGGAGGGCTTTGTTGACTGCTTCTTTCACTTCGAGTTGCTCTGCGAGCAACTGTTCTTTTCCTTATTGCATTTGAGCTTTCTCTTCTTAAAACTTTGTCTGGAGAGCAACCTTCTCATGTTCTACAAATCTGTGTTGTTCTACGATTACACCTTGCACTTGCTTCAAGGCATGGGTGTCTTGTTCTGTTTCTTCTTGAGCACAACGAAGGCGAGCTTCGACCGCATTAGATTTTCGGAGGAGTTGGGCTGGCTCATCTCCCAACTTTGGTTCTCCTGATGGCAGGGGGCAGTGGACACTACGCGGCTGGACTGAAGTGCCTATTGTACCCCTTAGAATTCGACCTTAATTATGTCGCACATTTCCTCCTTCTTAACTTCTTGTTTCTCCATGATTTCCAGCGAAGCATCATTTAGGGCTGCTATGATGAAGTCAAAATTATCGGTAGTGAGCACAGTCTTCATCTTGTTCACGACGGCTTTCGATTTCTTCAAGGAAGAAGGTTTCGGGGGAGAAACCTTCCTCTTCTTCAAGGGATCAACCTCATCTCTGGGCGGTGTTACTTCACCTGGATTTTGTTCATCTCCTTTGCCATTTATTTCTTCTACTTTGTCATCACCCCCTCGGTCAGGTGATACTGAAGCAATCTTTCATGAGGCACTGCTTAAATCTTGGACCTCTTCGATCTTCTTCGTTTTGCTAGGTCCGGGTGTATCCTGTTCTGTCTGCATGGTTTCTGGGCTATCAGGGTCAGACATCTCTGTAGGGTTTTTCAGAATAAGGAGGTCTACCGACCAGTCCTTAGTGATCTCTTCAAGGTCCTCTTCCATGAGTTTGTAGTACGACTGAAGCTGCTCCTTACGTTCATCGGCTCACGTTGTAAGTTAGTTGAAGTGTCGATCTACGTAGAACTTCATTAGGGGTCAGAACCTTTGTAGGGTGTTCGGAGTCATGCGAGGTTCAACTTCGATGGCTCTCTTCAGTTGAAGGTAGTATGTGTGAAAAATAGCATTCGACTGCCACTGTTTGTTCATATCATTCAAGTACTAGAGTGTGGTGAACTTCGCAGCAAGTGGCTCAAGCGGTTCAATATCCGGGAAGGTCACACCTTCCGGCATCTCCCAGGCAACAAAAGCAATGAGGATCAAGAGCCAGCTAAAGTGAAACTCATAGCCCTGATCCTATGCTTCACGACAATCTAGCTCCAGCTGATTAACTAGGTACTTCACCCAGTTCATCTGTAGGCCTTCCACGCACTTCCCTGCAAGCTCAATGGAAAATCATGTGACCTGCGTAGGTCTATTTTTCCTTACTAACTTGCACAGGGGCATACCCAGGGTTCAACGCTACAACAACGCATCAACAAAACCCTAACTACCGACCCTTTCGAAAACACATGCGAAGCAAATGAAGTCTCACCCGAGGTAGAGGCAGGGGTGGTTGAAGGATTCAGATGTCTACAACCTTAGCTAGGACACAAATTTGTGATTCTAACACTTAACAAAGCACTCAATAGTTAACATTCATCAATATCCAGTCTTAGTTATAGCGCAATTAAACCCTAATTACAGAGTATCACAGTATTCATTCAGATCTAAGGTATTTAAGCACTAAGCAGGTGTACACAAATCAGATCTAACATCCATCCATATTATTAAGCACTAAGCATCAAAAGATGTATCTATCATTCATCTATATTAAAGAACTAAGCAAGTAAACACATCAATACATCTCACAAAGCATAACAACACAACATGTATGTGGTTCACCCCCACCCTGGGGCTACGTCCACCAACTCTTCTCTTCTTTATTATCTTTGGTCAGGCTTCTTACAGGCACATAACATCCAAGTTCTACTTCGCAGAAGACAGGAGATCTGTGTGCACTCCGCCAGATCCTCCTTCTTCTAGCTAGGGTATAGAAACAAGCCTTCACACAATATCTTATAGTTACTTGCACTAGCCTTGCAAGCCTCACACAGTATGCACAAATCACTTACAACTCTTGATCACATAGACCAACTCTAGCACTTAGCACATCGGCTTACTAGGTCTTTCGGTCTCTGGTCTCTTTCTTACATTGCCTAGCTACTTATTTATACATCGCAAAATAGGCCTAAACATGTGTAAACCCATGGGCCGACATACCATACCCATTACATAATCCCAAATCCCAAAAAGGGCCCTAAAAGGGGCCAAGATCCCGCGATCTCCTTTTCGTTTTGTGCTCCGCCTTCAACAGCCTGTCGAAGTCCCAAAATAGGTCAAACATGACCAAGAATCCTCAAAACTTGGTTAAGGGCCAACAATCATTGAAATTGATTTCTTTGTCCTTTTATTAGTGTAAATATTTGAAGTCTCATTCAAGAACCACATTTGAGCAACCTTGCTAAAAATATAACTTGACATTTAATGCATTGTTCGTCTCGCGATTTTAACTTTCCTTGCATTGGCCTCTGGCATCACACTTTAAAATTCTTTGTCATTGTTGTGAGTTTAAGTAATTTAATTTTTCTTCTTTGTACAATAAAAATCAATTAACATAATATTACTAGCATACCCCTGAAGTAGGGGAAGGGAACGTCGAACAGAATCCATGGTATATATGTTGGAAAATAAAGTTTTTTTTCTTAAACTATAATGGGTTGCACTATTATTACTCACCTTATTTCGTTGCATTTTTAAAATTCCATGTATTTTGTAGATGTTATTTTCCATTTATAGTTACCTAACTCCTCTTAAGCTAAAAAAACAACAACAATCAAACCATTTTGATGATGAAAGGAGGTGAAATGGTTTTTCCCAAAAAACAATCTTGGTTGACATTGATGAAGTGGTGCACTCTCTTGTGTTCAATGATAAAACTCTACGCTCTCTTGTGATTAGACATCCAAGGAAGCCCTACTTCAACCTTCCTACAATATCACTCTTCACAAACATATCACATTGAAATCGATTTGTAATCATTTCTCTATGTATGGCTATACCTTGCTTCAGATCTGCGAGGTTGGCGCAAGCCAAGAGTACAATGGAAAAAATTTTCCTCCTGAGCGTGCTCTAGGGTTTCGCCCACACTACCTATGTTTTGGCTATCTCTACCACCTTCTTGACCATAATCTCACCAATGACATTGACGAGCAATGCATCCATCACATTAGTGGGTCGCAAATAGTCACACATAGCACTTGTTGATACATTGTTGATAGACGCACGTGGTACTTTTTTATATGTACAGACGATGAAAGGATCTAGAGAACCTCCCCTTAAAAGAACACCTTATTCAAATTAATATAAAATTGGATTGCACACCCAAATTTACCTTCACATGTGCTACAGAGGAGCTTATCCAAATGATTGATGCAACATGTGATACAAATGAGTTCATACAACAGGTTGATGCAACTTGTGATACACAAGACATAATGGAGATGGTTGATGCTATGTGTGATACACAAGACTTAATAGTTGATGCACAATACACAAAAGATGTGGAATCTTCCAAAGATGAGTATGAAAAAGATGCACAAAATGACAACAACAAATGTGAAGAAGTAAAAGAAAAAATTCAACATGATATTTCCAAGATGTTTTTCAGACCCATGGGAAAAATTATCATTCAACAAAGATCGACATGTCTTAAGACATGACAAAAGCAACAACTTTCATATCCCAGGTTACTCTAAACCAATTCAGTTTGTGCACTCAGGATGTAATGAAGAAGTGAAGAATTTTACAAATAAGTGTCAACATTGTCATAGAGTTGGTCACTTGGAGCCACAGTGTTTTGATCTCCATCCTTGTCTTCATTGTGGGAAGAAAAATTACTTCTCGGAGAAATATCACAAGAAGAAAAAGGTTAAGCAAACAGTTAATTATGGATGAATACCTTCATGGAAATGCAATCACCAAGTAAAGAAACTACATCAGCCTTATTGTCTAGTGAAGACAGAGGTAAATCCCTTGTTGCATAGAGAAATGGAAACATTCAAAAGCTTTAAAACAACTATTCTAGATGTTTTTGGGGATGATCCATATCCAATTCTATATGTTCTTTCAAAATTAAGTCCAAAGTGGTCCCCTTATGGCATATATTTTAAGCATGGCCCTAACGGGATGAGTAACATGTGGTTGTTTCCACATGCCCACTTTGTGTTATGCTCAAAGGTAGTAAGTATGTTACTCTCTTGAGAATGGAGAGGGATCAAATTTCTTGAGGTTCAAACCTTTAACCTATCCTCAAGTTTTTCACTCTAAAAAAGGTTAACACATCCAGAGATTTGATCCCTCTCTGTACTTGATAGATCCGGAGTTAAGATGAATCTAAGCTCATTAATTGAGTTTTACATACTCATATTATGCATAGTGTGTTCTAATACAATAGTAATTATTGGAGTTTTCTAAATCTTTTATGTTTTGGATTTATATACCATAAAAATGCTCACATATTTAAATAATGTTATGGTTTTAATAAAAAAATTTACTTACAAAATAATTATTTTAAATTTGATGTCAAGTGGTTGTATCTCAATTGGTTGGGGTGGGGAGGTTTCTCCTCCCCACCCAGGTTCGAGTCTCATCTATGCGACATGTTGTTCTTTGTGAGCCAAATATTCTTGAAATATTTGACCCTCCTATGTTCTTCGGATTTCAGATGGGATTATCGTGGATGTAGCGAGCTTCGCGTCATGAACCACAATAGAAAAAATATTTTAAATTTGATAATCACTCAATGTTTTTTTTTGACAGAAACGGTTAGAGGAATTTTGTATTAATAACAGTGGACATGCCACTGGGTTCGATACATCGGTAAAGATTTTCTTGAAAACTAGAAAACGATTGCCTGAAGATCCCAACTCAGTACAAAATCGTGGAAACAAAACTATTTCAGCGAGCCTGAACGACTTCACATCATTACATCATTTCTTGCCTGGAAGTTTTTTTTCTTTTTTGACACTATTTGCCATTCAATGCTTTGGTCCATAGATTGACTTTCCATCGAGCCTAGAGGGTCTTCCTTGTCAGCTAGGTCTGCCCAGCGTGAGGTCTGGGGTTCTGGCTGGGTGGGCGACTTGGGAGTGGCTTCTGCTTGAGCTTTCCCCTAAGCAGGGGGTTTGATTTCGGCTTCAACTTCTGCTTCTTTTGTCGCTTCCTGGGCCTTGCTTTCAAAGCACGGTTCCGTTTGTGCCCCCGTCCACCAGGTGGATCTTTGGCTTTTGGACAACCTTTTTTTCCCGGGTGGTTTTCCACAGCTACGGGCTAAGTGCCCTGTTTCGAAGTAGTTCCTACACCTAAAACTGAGATTCTCATAGTCAAGGATTTGGGTCCTTGAGTAGTCCTTGCCTTGAAGAATTATTTCAGCCGGGAAACCTTTGGAGAAATCCATTTCAACACAGATTCGAGCGAAGGTGGAGAGGGTTGGCTTGGAGTCCGGACTTTTGCAAAGGAACTTGCCGAGGCCATTGCTAATAGATTTAAGAGACTCATCCCCCCAGAAATGCAGGGGCAAGTATGGAAGTCTCACCCAGACTGGAGCTGAAGAGATACAGTCTGTGGAAGGGTCAAAGGCAGGGGTCCATAGTTGCATGGACAGGCTTGCTCTTCCCAGAACCATGGCCCGGAGTTAAACATCTTGTCTCTATCGCTTGTAGATTCGAAAACTACCACAAAAAATCATTTTGCATAGGGGTAGGTAATGACTTCTCCCTCTAAGAGAGGGTACCATTCGGAAGAGATCCAGGAGAGAAGATCCGGTAGATTGGGCCAGTATCCGTTAAACCTGCAAACTAGATTGTGTCTGTTTGTAATGACAAGCATGAGTTAGGGATTCCGTCGTCATTTGAATGGAAACTGTCGGAGCTTCTGGAACTGTTGCATGCAGCTCGGATGGGCGGCCTTGACGAGAGGTAACCTCAGGGGTCGTTGCATGCAGATTGGAGAGAATACCCTGGCGTGAAGCCACCTCTTTAAAGGAGGGGGCCGGAACTAGAGTGAAACTTTCTGAGATCGCTGCCGACAGAGCACCAGGGGGAGCGCTTGCATGAGGGGGAGGCCCGAAAGAGAGAGTCGCCGCCGCAGCCGCACAAGGAGGGGCGCCTCCTTGCTTTGAAGAGATCAAGGGGGCCGCCATTGGAGCTTAATCGAGCTTGCAGGGGGAGCTACGACAACTGCGCTAGAGGATGGGGAGAGCAGGAGGCCAAAGGGCCAGTGGTCTGCGGGAGATCCAGGAGCGCGGTAGATCCAGGAGCGATGGTGTTGTGAAAAACTTTTGTTTTGTCTTTCTTTGTTTTGATAATCACTCAATGTTATTTTTAAAATTTATTATTATTTAAATTTTTTCCCTTTTAGCGAGTTCCAATACCAACCTATTAATATATAAGAAATCTAACTCACCTTCCTACTTAATGATATATAAGAAATCTAACTCACCTTCCTACCAAAATAACTAACTTTAGGATATGAGTTTTCAACTGTATAATAATGATTAAATAATGTGAATGGGAAAACATAAACCTAATCTAATTATTCAATATAATTAACAATATAGATAAAAGAAAATCAACCCTAATTTTATCAATTGATGTAATATATATTAATATAGTAATAATATAATAATAATAATATAATATAGTAATATAATACAATATATTAACAATATATAATGTTAGATGCAGTGGGCATGTGTTCGACTCCAGGAGGTCCTTGAATAGGCAGTTGGTTATCGTCAATCCATCCTACCGCTCTGAGTGAAGAGCTTATTACATCAACCATCGTGTACCATACTAAAAGTATGAAATACCATCTCATGTGAAAAAAAAATAGTTGCACTGGACTGCTTTGAGACAGTAGTGGATCTAACACTATGATTGACACTAGGAAAAGTCTGTGGAAGATTGGGATTGTCGACTCTGTTGACCATAGAAAAGAATGTCGACATGAAAGAAATGTCATCTCCAAGGGAATGGTGGATCTTAATAACCAAGGTGGCTTCGGTCTTGCTCGTTTTATAATTCAACACGTGGAATTCCTATCTCATTATTCTTAATCTGAATAAATTTCTTAGTTCACTTCATGCCTTCTTCATTATGATTCATTGGAATTCGGTCTCTATGTATAACTACTTTTTGGGATTCAATGCTTATAGCTACAACCTACATTGTAAGGTCTATGGATTCTCCAAGACCAAAAACGTCTTACTCTATCTTGGCTCCCTTTGAATGTTTGTCAGTTGGTTCTTCACAAGTTAAAGCCACCATGGCAACCAAGGGATGGAAGGTGCATGCTACACTGGCTTTAGTAGAAGGAAATTATAGCGGTTATTACATCATAAGGAAGCTGGCAGTGACAGTGGGAATGAATCAAGTCTTTCTAGAACTCTTAGTGTTGTTGTTGCTCAACCCTCAAATCCTTGATCAATTCTTTTAAGGGAGAGGTTCTCTACCAAATTCATCATCTGTCCCTTGTGAAATCCTATCAGAAATAGCCACATGTCATATCGTGTGCATAGTTTCTTCATTATTCCACATGCCTCTAGTTCATTATGATTCCTAGCCAGGAGGAAACTCTGTAATAAAAATGTGGTCATCAACCGTCACTGTTGTTTTCTTCCATCGCAACACTCCCTGATCGTCCTCCTTCTATCGCTCTGATTGTGAAAAGCAGTGTTTCCATAGGAGTGGAGAAAAGAATAAAGGATGTGAAAGCATGGATGAGTTCAACATTGGCTTATGTATACGACTGACTGTAGCTTTGATCTTAGGTATGTCAATACTACACACAAGATAAGCACAGACATCCAACAGGTGGATTGGGTTACAAACTTCACCAACAATGCTCTCAGCATGGTCGATGCTCTAGATACTTACGGGAAGGATATGGTCCTATGGAGGCCTCCCACAACAGAGAGATTGTCCAATCCCTTTAGCATTGCACATTATTACCATCTTCCTAATAAAAATTGGGATTCAAATGTATTAGAGGTGGATGAACTGGTTCCTGACATTGATGTGTCAAAGTTGGATCATAAATCCTCTATATCGAGCATTCAACAAACAATGAACAATACACCGGACTACTCTGAAAAGTGATTTGTGATCAAGACCAAGGTCGGGGTTTACGAGGAAAGAGTTTGAATACCCCGCAATAAAACGAATCTCATGTTTGTGGGCGTCAGCATGGATACAACGATGATCATCGGTTCTACATATGTGTCGTCTCTGCCCTCCCTTAATGACCTTTGTTTTGTTTAACTAACCTTATGTCAAACACATATCTTAAGACATAAAAATCGTAAAATATGTAACTTCGTATTCTAATATATTTGGAATGACCATATACGCTTCCCTTTCCTCGTGTCTGGCAGATGTGGTATATCACTTTTCAAAAGCTTGCAATTATTCCAATTTCACTATACATTCTAATTTTGCCTATTGTAATTAGCATAAATCAAAGTATTAATTTTATTCACATTTGCTAAAAGATTAATTTTAGTAATTAATTTAGTAAATTTTAATAAATAAAAATAATATAATAAATTTTAATTAATAATTAATCTAATAAATTTTAATGAATTTTAATAAATAATAATTATTGATTTTAGAGTAAGATTTAAAAAAAAAAAACATTTTTAATGTAAAAAAACAAATTAATAATTCAACATTTAAAGATATTTAATAAGAGAAAAACTCTTTTTTTTTGGAAACTGTCAACAAATTATTTTATACATATAAATAATAATAATAAGTAAACTTAATTTTAAAAATAAAAACCAAATTATATTAAACTTTATCACTTTAAAAATAAATTTTAATTATATTTATTAAAAATATATATTAATATTAATTTTAATAAATATATATTTGTTAAATAAATTTTAATTATATTTATTAAAAATATATATTAGTATTAATTTTAATAAGTAGATTAGTTTAATGGATAAGAAATCGTGTTGAATCCATTATATCATGTTCAGTATTATAGATAAAACATCCTTCATATCTCATAATATTGTTGTAATGATTGTAAATTGAAAAGTTGTATTGACATTCTCTACCACGGTGGATTAAGCTGGGTAACCGTAACAACTGAAAACAATATTTTAGTAAAATTCTCATGCGCAGGGGTAATCATTCCATGGGCGACTGGGTTGTTAATAAGTTCGGTTGTTTTGATGGTGCAGCATAGACCGGTTCTTGTGGAGCGGGTGGCTTCTTCAAATCTCACCAATCAAGGGTTACAAAATGGTTTTTTAGTTGCAATGTGGGCACGAACACAAAGGCTGAGCTCTTGGGGCTTTGGACCACCCTCTTTTTAGCATCTTCGTGGTCTATTAAGCACCTTCTCGTTCTGGGAGACTCGAGAGTTGTCATTGATTGGATCAACCAAAAATCCAATCTCCACTCTGTCCACATTGAATGCAGGAAACTAAAAACGCTGGAGTTGTCCAAACTTTTTGCCGACATCAATTTCCATCATTTCCCCCGAGCCCACAACGGCGAAGCGGATGCTCTCTCTAAGAGAGCACTAAAAGAAGTGGCAGGGAGACTCTCCATTTTTCACTGTGAAAATGGATTAGAAAGTGCTACGACACATCTTAGCATATTTTGATCGGGGCTTGCAGGCCATTCTGCATGGAAAGTTATTTTGGGTTCGCCTATTGTATGTACTGCTGTCCATATTCTCACTTAGTGACTGCTGTGAGTTTTTGTACTGATACACTGACCAGGGACCTTGGTTCTTAGTTAGCTGGTGTCACCATGTAAATGAATTTATACTCTATATAAATTCGAGAAAAAAATTTCCTGGAAAAAAAAAAAGTTCGGTCGAGCAGTGTTGAAATTCCCGGAACACCTTGCCCGTCAACGTCAAGCTTTAAAATTGTTCCCTTTGCAAATAAAAATTTGTTAAAGAAACTATGCATAACCGGTGTTCTAATTTAAGAGTTCAGAAGCTCTTTGACAACAAAAACCCTGTACAATCAATGTTCAGATTCAATAGTTGTAATGTTGTGAAAGGTTAAAAATATATTTAAAGGAAAATAAATTTGCATCGGATACACAGAGTTGATGATGGAGTATCCTTTTATGAGAAAAATCCAAAGTTCAACCAATATTCTCCATTTTATTTTAATCAATACTCTCCATTCTATTTTAATCAATGAAAACCATTACAATGATATAGTCATTAAGGATGGTCGGAAGCTACGATAATGGCAAATGAGGATGGTGGGGCTCGGGCGATGACAGGACTTGGGGTTAGTGGTTAGGGCCTCACCTTCCCCGCACCAGGTTGGCTGGTCGGGGGCTTGGTGGGATCATTTTCTTTAGAGTTGGGGTTGGTTCTTAGGTCTGAGGTGGCAAGTTCTTGGCACTTAGGGTTACTGCTGGTTTCTACCATTTGGAGGTTCGGTATGGTGACGGTTGGGGACGCGGGATCCCTGCTGGGGTAGGGAGTTGTGATGGGCGGTCCTGGGATAGTGGACCCTGACCCCTCTGGCAGATTCCCATTGGGGCTTGAGTCGGTGAACCCAGAGGTTTTAGCAAACAATCTGACAACTAGCATGGAAATGGGGATTCACACCTCGATTGTCTTGTCGTTTACGAGTGGTTTGGAATTTGAGCCTCCGGTGGCTACTTTGTCGGGGTTTGTCCCTGGGCTGGATCCCCCTCCGGGTCTGTCAGAGGGAGACTTTTCTTGCCTCGATTCCAAGCCTGGGGCTATTTTTGTTGACGACTGTTGGGGCACACAACCAAAAGTATTACAAGAGGTCGTTTCTTGTGCACAATTCTCTTTGTCAGATCTTATTATTGATATTGGGGCATTTCTGGATCCTGCTGAGGATGTCAGAGGTTTCTTTGAGGGGGCTTCTTCTACGGTAAGGGTTTTCGACCCTACTGTTTCTCCTCCTTCTCCGGGATTCAAAGGCATTGCTTGAGGGGGGTGTCATGGTCGCGTTCGACTGGAAGAAGTTGGGGCTTCAAAGCGCCAAACGAATCGTGGTTCCCAGTGTGCCAGGGATAGAACTGATTCGGAGCGACTGGTCTTTGGAAAAGATATTGACATGGATCAGGTGGTTGAGTTCTCGGAGTTGGAAGTGGTGGGTCAAGTGCGCGGGAAACGACTGGGCACTTCCTTCTTGCGCTCCTGAATGGAAAAATATTGGGAATCTAACCTCTCTGTCTTCCCCAGTATACGTCTGCTAGAAAGGGGATGGTTTGCTTTCGTCTTTACTGCCTCTACAGATGTCAGTTGGGTTCTTTCCAAAACTTGGAGTATGGTCGGTACCCCCATTGTCCTGAAGCGTTAGACTCCTAGTTTTGATGCAAAGAGGGAGAGGGTGGAGTAGTCCCTATTTGGGTTCGTCTCTCGGGTCTCCCTATGCAGTACTGGAACCCTTTTCATTTCTCGACAATTGGAAACAAATTGGGTGAATATATTGATGTGGATTTTTCATTCGAAGAGACTGGCCTTATGTCCATGGCCAGAATTTTAGTGAGGTTGGATCTTCGGCCGAGACTCCTAACGAATTTGACTATTGAGATAACTTTCAGTTCCTTCATACAACCTTTGGACTATGAAGGTATTCCCTTCAGATGCCATAGATGCCATGTTTATGGGCATGGCATTGCAAATTGCAAACTTCCCCTTAAGGGTAAGATACGAGGTTCGGTGCTTGTTGGAGTTGGCTTGGGGTTTGGAGGAGCGAATAGGGGGTGCTCATACCATGGCCACACAGACTCTGGACCTTGGTAGGGACCTAAGGCGGTATTCCACTTCTTCGACAGGTTTTTCTCCAGACGACCGAGATTTGGCTCAAGCAAAGGTTCAGAAGTCCTCAAACTTGGCTTGCCCTCGGTCGCAACTGGTGTCGGGTAAGCAATAATTTTCCTTTCCTCTGATTGCTTCTACTACTTCTGATTTTTTGCTTCAGTTGGGCTTGGTGGGGTTGGATTCTTTTTCTTCAATGGGTCTTCCTTCGCCCTTCCCCTTCCCTCGTCCTGAGGCGGATTTTTGTACCCTTTCTCATGCTAGGGCTATTTTTCCTCCCACGCTTAGTACTCCCTTAGCCCCCTCGAGTCAGTTGTCTAGGGTACATTACCTGTCTATGGCCCTCCCCCCCTCGGTGTCCCCAGTGGAGGCGGGTTTGTTGGTTCCTTCCTCTATTGGTTTAGCCTTCTCCTTGGGGTCTGATATCTCCTTTCCTACTACTTCAGAGTTCTACGGGACTCCTTCCCTTTCCGACAACCAATCTCCTTTCGGCACCCAATCTTCGGAGGGGTCTAGGATTCTCTATTCACTCTGCAACAAGACTGTTTTATCTGGGGATTTGGATAACTATGGTGCGAATTATCCTCCTGGGCTGGGATTGGGATATCTTCCACAAGCTCTGTCATCGTCTCGGGGATGGGGTAGGAGATCTCATATTCTACTGGCACAGGACCGAGCCAAGCTTGATGTGGCCTCTGGCAGGCAAACTTCCATAGAATGGACACTTAGAGCAAAGCAACCCCAAGAGTTGGTACCCTTATGAAAATTCTCTCCTTCAACTGTAGGGGACTGGCGAGCTCGAAAAAAAAATTGTCTTTAAAAAGATTGGTCGCAATTACTGTTCTGGATGTCATCTTTTTACAAGAAACTATGGGGGTAAGTGAACATGTGGTCTTGTCGTTGGAAACAATTATGCTTGGTTCGTGCTTTGCAGTTGTGGATGCAAAGGGACGCTATGGGGGACTTGCCACCAGCTGGAGGCTCAAGAGTTGTAAATGTGACCGGATTTGGGACTTTGAATCGGGGCTCAGACATAACATGTATTCAGCAGAGCTGGGACACTCCTTGTTACTTATCAATATCTGTGGTCCTTATACTGATAGGAAATGTTACTGGGATTCCCTAGAAATGATCTCTTGGCTTTCTAAACGAGATGTTATTGTGGGTGGGGACTTAAATTTTTCTTTAGGAGCGACAGAGGTTTGGGGTCCTCGATCTTCCCCGGACCCATTGTCTAACTATTTCACATATTTTCTTGAATTACATGGCATGTTGGATTTAGAGCTGGCTAAATCACAGTCGACCTAGTGGAATCTGAGGGTTGGGGATGCACGGGTTGCAAAGTGACTAGATCAATTCCTTTTGAAGGAGGAACTACTTGATTCACTGGCCCTTGCGCGTCAATGGGTTGCTTGTTCCGGCGAATCGGATCACAATCTGATTGTATTGGAATTGTGTAGTAGGGTAAGCAGGACCCCCAACCCCTTCAAATTTTTTGAAGGTTGATTAAAGGATCCAGAGTTTCAAGCACTGGTGTGTAATCTATGGACTCCTTTTGGCTCAGAACATACTACTCATGCAACTATTCACTTTATGGAAAACTTGAGAAAAGTTAAGCAGGCAACTATCTCATGGGCACATGAGAAAAAATTAAACGAGGATCAGGAGCTTCGCAACATAGAAAAATTGATGTTGGATTGGCAGGTCGACCCTGATTGGGGCTTCCTCTCCAGGGAGAATAGGGAGGAGCTAGTACAAGTGGAACTTCAAAGAAGAACTATTTTGGCTGAAAAAGAAGCATTGTGGTGACTTAAAAGTCGTGTTATTTGGATCGCTTGCGGGGATGAGAACACAAAATTTTTCCACTCTTTTGCTAAAGGTCGAAAACTAACTAATACCATCTAGGGTATTACCGAGGGAGATGGTCAAATGGTTAATAATTTTTTTGGCCTCTCATCTTTGGGGATTTCACATTTTAAAGATTTGTTCAAGGCGCAGGCAAGATCCTCCATCGCTGAAATTGTGAAAGATGCAGGCTCTTTCCTCGTTTTGTTGAGGAGGAAGAGCAAGAGTCCCCGATGTTGGAAGTCTTTGAATTGGAATTTTTGGTTGTCATGAAATCCTTCCAGAAAGGGAAGTGTCCGAGACTGGATGGTTGGCCAATTGAATTCTCTTTGGGATTCTTCGACCTTTTGGGGAAAGACATTTTGAAAGTTGTGGAGGAGTCTAGGAAAAATGGTCATATACATGAGCCAATTAATGCCACCGTTGCATTAATACCCAAAACAGACAAGCCAACTTATTTTGATGATTTTCGTCTGATCTAATTATGCAATTGTATCTATAAGATCATCTCAAAAGTCATTAGTCGAAGATTAAAAGATATACTTTCTAGGAACATTTCAAATGAACAGTTTGGATTCCTGAAAGGAAGGCAGATTCATGAGGCCGTCGGGGTTGCATAGGAGGGACTACACAGTTTAAAAAGTAATAAATTCAAAGGCACGGTCATCAAAATCAACCTCTCAAAGGCCTTCGACAGGGTGAACTGGCTTTATATCTGGATGTTGTTGATACACCTCAGATTTGGGGTAGCCTTCACAAAATGGACTATGGCTTGTTTAACATCAGTGTCATTTTCTATCTTGATCAATGGATCAACCTCCTCTTTCTTCACAGCGGAAAGGGGGGTTAGACAGGTTTGCCCACTTTCCCCACTCCTTTTTCTTCTGGTCGTCGAGTGTCTTAGTTGTTTCTTGATTGAGGCAAAGTTAGTTGGAACCTTCAGAGGCATCAAAATCTTTCCAGGATTGTATATCTCTCACTTACTATTCGTGGATGATATCTTAATTTTTTGTGATGGCTCCAAGAAAGACATTGGAAAGTTAAGTAAGGGGCTTCTACTTTTCAAACAGGCTACCGGCATGGAAATCAACAATCAAAAGTCTAGTATTACACTGTCCTTTTTGTCCGTGGAGGACTCACTACTCATTTCTACCAAGCTCCCCTTCAGGGTTTTTGATTTAGATGTGGGGTTGAAGTATCTTGTCTTTCATCTGAAACCAAACGACTATCGAAAGACCGATTGGGGTTGAGAGACTTGTTTTGGTAAAAGCAGTCCTAGAGGCTATTTCGGTATACTGGATGTCTTTAGCCTAGATTCCAAAGGGAATATTGGAGAAGATGCAGAAGATGTGCTTTTTGTATTTGTGGCAGGGGCATAAGGACAAAAAAGTATTACCTTGGGTTCGTTGGGATCGTATTTCTACGCCAAAAGCACTGGGGGGTTGGGGCTTAAAAAACATTTTTTCCTTCTCCAAAGCGCTTGCTGCAAAGTCAACCTGACGACTGATTAAGACCACCAATCTCTGGACACAGGTACTTCATCAATAATATATTGCTTCTCTCTCCATTCTCGATTGGATTCACATTCCAATTAAATCAATAACAGGTGCTTCTATTATTTGGAAGGCGTTGATTAAGGCCTTTGATCTTGTGGGGAACGGACCGGTGTGGAGAGTGGGATCTGGGTGACTGGTTCGCCTTGGTTTGGATCCATGGTCGAGGATTTAGATGAGCCATATACTACCAGACAAGATTCGACATATGTTGGCACTGGAGGGTTAATATCAACTCGCTCAAGTTGGGGATCCTTTACAAACAGACATGTGGCATCAAGGGTGGTTTTCGGGGCATAGACTGGGCCTCCCAAACACGGATTTGATTCATTGGAATAGTTACACTCATGCCCTTCGGGTAGCCTCCATTCGCCTAGTGGATAGAGACAACGAATTGATTTGGGATGGCGTCAGAGATAGAGAATACACCTCGCATTCTGGTTATATAAAGTTATGTGTGGATCTACTTCAACATGACCCCCTTTGGTGGTGGAGGAAAATCTGGAAATTAACCTATCCGGCGAAAGGGAAATTGTTGGTTTGGTCAATTCTGGCAAACAAAATGCCTATCTGGGACAATTTACAAAGACGCCTTTTTTACGGGTCGGGTCATTATGCTCTTTGTAAATCACATTTAGAATCGGTGGACCACCTTTTATTAAAGTGTCCATTTTTCAAGGAGGTATGGGATTTTTCTAGGGCCCTAATGCCTTCCCTCTGGAACTGGCAGGGGACTTCCTTTGAATTATCCTTAAAGGCTTGGTTGTGGGAGTGGGGCCAAGAGGATTATCGAGCCTTCCTGATTATTCTAGCTTGGGGGATTTGGATCACCCAGAATGGTCAAATCTTTTAGGATGAGCTCTTCTTGACTTAAAGGGTAGTAGTCAATTGCATTGGGATTTTAAAATCCTTTTTGGGGTCGGGCAAGGATATTGTGGTTAATCCTAGGGACATCAATGAGGTGGTACCTGATAGTAATATCCCGTGAGTATATTTCGACGGTGCTTCCTCATCCAATTAGACAAAATGTGGAGGGAGAGGTTGTCTTCACTTCTCTCACTCACATTACTTTACCCTTAAAGAGGGATTGGGATCTGGCACAAACAATTATTCAAAACTTTTGGCTTTAAAACTCCTCTTATTTTCTATTGAGAACGGTTGTAGAACTCTTCAAGTATTTTGAGACTCCTTAGTAATCATCAATTGGACCATTGGGAAACACAAATGTCAAGTCTCATGTTTGCTTCCACTATTAGAGGATGTATTGCGTACTAAAATTTTATTTGACTCTATCTCATTTTCTCATATATACAGGGAAAGGAACCAACTGGCAGATAGGCTTTCCAAAGAAGCCACACAGTTAGACTATGGCCATTGGTATGTTGTTGAACATACACCTGAAGGAACCTAAGGATTCTACTACAAACCATTTAAGGAATTACAGTATATTTGAGGCTGGAAATCTCCTCTGTTGAGGAGGGACTTCTTTATTTTGATTGGATCACTAATCATACTGTAATATTAACAGTATGTCCAATGTGGGGACTAGACTGTTAGAACTCTTTTCAGTTGGATATTATTGGAACTTCTTATCATCCATGGGAACATGTCTCATGGATGTTTGTAAGTCCGGTTTTGGGGGGCTGACTCTTTTTGATGGAAAATATGTATGTAGCTATGTCAAATAGCAGATACATATATGTGTATGTAATTTTGTTTTTATAATGAATATATGAATTTTCTGTTGAAAAAAAAATGATATAGTCATTAAGATTTCAACAGCTCTCAACTCTTAACATGTCATTTGTTGGAAATGAACTTAGGTGAGACTATAACAATCATTCTTCCCAATCACCTGAGCTAAACCCAAGTGACAAAGACAAGATTTATAAATGCAAAATTTTCAACATCTAATATTCTAAATGCATTGTTGTTAGAACTTATCCATCCTCGCTTAAGAGTTATTTTGTTTTTAGAACTTGTTCCAGAGTTAAACCTATCGCTTCTTAGAAGGAAAGATTTAAACCTATCACTTCTTAGAAGGAAAAACGTTTTTCTAACCATTAAACCAAGTATACTTTTGAATGTACTCAAACTATCCAAATTGCAATTTAGACAGATTATTTCATATCGAAGAATTTGTGTTTCCTAAGTTCATGTCAGATAGTTTTGATGGAAAACTTGTTATCCATTGAAACAATTTAGTAAAAGTTTTAACCAAATTTAACAATTGAAATGTCCCACAGCAGGTAAAATGTTGTCAATTTCCAACAGGGAAGACTACTCTCTAAATATGTTTCCCTCGTTATTCGGAATTGGAATTTATCATGTGTAATTGAATATAATTGACTTGCATATCTTACACTGTTTATTTCAGGGACAAGTTTGAAATGTAATGAACAGAAGATTGAACTTTGTGTTGTAAATGGTATCGTGCAATTATTAAGAGTGGGTAGAGGTAGAGGCAGGAAGGCACGCTTAATCCATTTGAGGTTACAAATATTACCGAAAGTCGAAAATGTTTAAGATCGAGATATCTATGAAAATTCTGGCTAATATACCTGCAATAAAAAATATTCACCAAATATGGACGTATTTAACGAAAATATAGCGAGGTGAAAATGTAACGTACTGGCCAATGAACGAAAGATTGAACTTTGTGTTGTAAATTGTATCGTACAATTATTAAGAGTGGGTAGAAGTAGAGGTAGGCAGGCACGCTTAATCCATTTGAGGTTACAAATATTGTTGAAAGTCAGAAACGTTTAAGATCGATATATTTAACGAAAATACTGGCTAATATACATGCAATCAAAAAGATTCGCCAAATCTGGACGTATTTAAATTTTTGGTGTAAAATCGAGATTTTAGGGCTTAGCGAGGTGCTAAATCGATTTGGAAGTCAGATAAATTTGGGGAAGGGTCAGAAAATGGAAGAAGAGATTAAAATTGGCAGAGGCACTAAGTAAATCGGGCTCGAAAGGACATGGATCACCATCCGCCGAGATCAACGGTTGGGAGAGATTGTGGAGTTTGAAACAGCGCGGAGGTAAAAATATCTAAGCAATCACGAAATTTCAGTTGTGGTTTTCCTGCAAAGGTACGTGGAATCTTCTAGTGTATTTCAGGGCGAAAGGTGGGTTGCCTCAAAACCACCCTATCGCACCCCCGAAATCACGTGTTAATTGAGTCTAATTCGAGGGCTACATGTGACAGTGGAACTTGACGGTGAGTCAAATAATCCTGAGAAACCTACTTGTGCACCATTCATCCACACAGTGCCAAATAAGCGCTGCCAAATAACCGATATGATACTCATCATTAAAAATTGATAGCCGAACGTGAGAGGCCATTATCCCCATAAGGATTTTTCATCAGTAGCCAATGATTATAATTGATTGTGACTGTTACTCAAAACTCGGGTGAGAGTAATCTATTTTGGGAAATTAACAGCTTATTCCAGAACGAGATATCTGCAAATCAAATCGCTCGTCCAAATAATGTGCAGTTTGAGGGAAATAGGCCCATGTTTCTCGACAAACCAGAGGAAGCCGAGGAGAAAGATTTAGCGGTTTTCAGCGAATCAGGAAGTTCGAAGAATATGACAGAATTATCAAATAAAAAGATAGAAAGACATGCTGCACAAATCCTAACAAAAAAATCTCATGCAAAATCCGTCGATGAGCCAAGATTAGACGAAGAGATCAGGTTGAATCCTATTATGAAGGATTTGATTATTAATGGATCCGTGAATGGATACTACATGCAAGTTAGTGTAAGCAAAAGGAAAAAACAACGAATGGAGAAGGCTAAAGTTGGAACAGTCAAAAGCATTAAAGAAAATCAATCTAGCTGGCTTGACACGTTAAAGGAAGAGATTGAAAACCTGAAATAAACTACATGACAAGCTAAATTGAGTATATTTTAGGGGATCTTGTGATACTGTAGACATGTGGCATTTAGTGGAAAGATCCCATGTATTTCAGTTTTTGTTTGTAACTGTTCCCTAGAAAGTAGGAATTCAGTTTTGATGAGCTACTCCCTCTATAACTGATGTCTATTTTTAGAATCTTTGAAAGAATGACCCATTTTTCTTGGCCTCAAATGTAATTTATCTATATATATACGATTAAAAATATAAAACAAGCGGTTCGACTGGCTGGAGAGGGGCTTGCCTTTGTAACAAGAAAACTTTTTGATTTCTCATGAATTTTAATACAAGCAGAGAAGGTTTTCTTGGATAGCCGAGATTCATTATGGTGTTGATTTTCAGTATGTTTTCCTGTATTTCATATTCATGAATGTGTTTTGTTGCTAGTAATAATCTTTAAGTAAAAGAAGGAATTCATCTTGTTGGTGCTCCTTCTCACATTGATTATACTTGTTATGTGTTTATTGGTTTCTAGTTCAGAATTCACCCTTGACTGGTGCTCTGTTTTCAACACCAAACCTTTATGTTCCTTCTTCTAAAGCTATACCAAGAGATTCATCCTCTATTAGATGCCTCTTGTCATAGTGGTATTTCCTTTCTTTCCAACTACCATCTCATATTGTTTATTTAGCTGAACACAGTGCCCATTTTTCCTTTGTTCCCTCAAGAATACTTAGCTTGTAAATCTTCATATGATTTTAGGAGTTGACCCCATTGCCCAGCGGCCCTGTTCTCTTGTTTGTCCTACCAATCCTTTTAAAAAACTTGTCCTATTGCAAAATCTGACCTCTGTGTGTCCATTGCCAAATATATTTGAGTATTTTCAGTCTCTACATGTTTGAGAGAGCCCTCTCTAGTTGGAAGGTTCAGAATCCAACCTAAAGTTGGTTTGTAGATTACCGCTGTCATTTTTTTATCAGCCGAACAAATTTATAGAGTGCTAACACTCTGACATCGTTGTCGGGGAGCGAAGGTGAAATATTCCCTGGAAGAAATGACAAAGTTCAGATCTAAGTACTAATGGTGAAAAGAATTCAGACACAGAAAGGTTGTACATCATTCACCTGACGACTCCACTATCCAAAGACTCAGTAGCATGAAGATTTTATTGGTGACTCCACTTAAGCTTCAAATGTGATTCAGAGACTCCACTGGAAGATGAGATCCCTTGACAGAGGTATGAAAGGACATCATGGGAGAAAACAAGTACCTAAAGTTGAGTTTTTTCCAAGACATAATATTTTTTGTTATTAATTACCTTTTGTCCTTTCCTGAACATTATAAACAAATTTTTATTTCCCTGTTGCATGCAAATGATGATCATGAGAATCTTGCAATTGTATATCCTCCTCTTAAAGTTGTATATACATCTCCTTACTGTATCACTGATTTTGATCAAAATTTTCCATTTGAGCCATGTGATAACCATAACCAAGTTGATGAGCCTCGTGAAACCAAGGTTGATATTTCACCTCCTGTACTTGATCCAACACCCTCCAAAATTCAGCGTAGATACAGATGTTTAAAATTACCTCACATCCTTCTTGATTTTCCTCCAAAGCACTATAAGTACTTACATGTGTTTGATGGAGAACCCGATACCATCACAGCTGAAAAACACATCCAAGATTTTGAACATTTTATAGATTTGTTTGACATTGATCATGATGATGTTTGTATGAGGGCCTTCTCTCAATCCTTGAAAGTGGATACCAAATACTGGTTTAAACATTTGTAGGCAGAGACAATTAGCTCATGGAAGGAATTCAAGAATGTCTTTTTGAAGTTTTGGGGCAAGGAGAAATATTTGGATCTACAGCTTACAGAGTTCTATGCCTTGAAAAGGCAGAGCAATAAAACTATTTCTACATTCAATAAGAAGTTTTCCAATATTTATTACAATTTTCCCAAAGAAATTCAACCCACTAAAGTTGTTGCCATGCTCCATTATACAACAACTGTTCATTCAAATTTGTCTTTCATCCTGATGGAAAGAAGACCTAAGTCCCTACAACAAATGTTTAATGATGCTCAGGAGATTCAACACAATATCCAAGCATGTAAACAGATTTGAAACGAGGAGTTGGATGCTAAAGAACATGACACTGAATATGAACAGAAAATCGTTGATTTGAATATTGAGAACTCGTGAATAATATCATATGCCCTCTTGAAGTTTTAAATGCTAATGATTTTGCAAAGGATTATATTCCACTTATTGAAAGAGAAGATGCTAATTTAGCTTCTGATCCATTCCATGATAAGCACGGGGTTTATTGTTTTATGTATTCATTTGTAGACAGTCAAGAAGATGAATTTGCAAATCAACTTGTTGAAGAGCAGGTTGATGTTACAAGCTTTTCCTTGTTAGATGACATTGCAGATGTTGTTGATTTGCTTATATATGATGATGATTATAATGTTGACTTCCTAGATCAAACAGTTACATGTTCTCTATCAGAAAATGTTCATTTTCAGCAGTGTAATGAGAGCAATCAACCTACATATCATGGTTACAAAGAAGAAAGTATTGAATCAGCTGAAGGAAATTCTTTACCTTTATGTTTTTCTTCAATTAATTTGTTGAACGAAAATTCTAAGATCATCACTGAAGCAAAGGAATGTGTGTTGATGTCAAATCACATTGATTCACTCGAACAAATTAACAAGAAATTGCAGCAATCTTCTCATGTGTTTGATGACCCTGTTACTTGTTATATAGAAGGTCTTGTCAGTTCAAAATTGCAGCCATTGGTCAAAGATGAATCTAAAAATGAGTGTGTTCAGCAATCCAAAAAAATTGAAAAATATGCATATGACAACAGTGAAAAAAATAAAATAAAAAATTTAATCATGTGAAAGAACCTTGCCATTGTGTTTTGCTTCTTTCAAATTGTTGAAACAAAATGTTTATAATGTTTCAAATTAGAAATCCTCCAGGAATGATGTTGAATATGAAGAAAGCAATGGACTTGCAAATGAAAACTATCTTCCATTATGTTTTTCTTCCTTTGAATTGTTGAAAGCAAATCATGAGATAACAGAGGAAGCAGGGAAGTCTGATTGCATTCACAGTGACACTTTTTTACATGAGAAAATTGTTATCAGTGAGGAAGACCAACAACCTTCTCATGCATTTGATGATCGTGTTTTTTATTTTATGGAAGGTTATTTTAGCTCAGATTTGCAGGTTGTGCTCAACTACAAGCTTGGAAATAAAGATGATGGTCAATCAACGTCAGTGTTAGATATGGATTGCTTTCAACCCGGGGTTTCATTTCAGCCAACACTATCTTCTAATTTAGAAGATTTTTATTTCCAACAGTCTCAGTTGATTCTTCAGCCTCTTAGTGGCAATCAATAGGTTAAATCATATGAAAACAAGAATGCAGTGGAAGGGGTGAAATATGATTGTTGTTTTGTGCATGTTTTAGAGGATCCATTTGTAGTTTTGTTGGAGGTAGTAAACAATCCCAATGTTTTTAAATTTTTTAGATTTGAATTTATAGGTAAATTCTTGAATGGATTATCAGTAAACAGGCTTTGGAGAAAGCATGTGCAAAGAAAACAAATAGTGGATAAAATGCTTGCATGGTTGCATTGGCATTATGACTTCACTTAATTGGCAGTTCATTTCAGTAGTTAGGGTAGGTAGGTGTGAATAAGCTTGTTGGTCAAGCATTTTTCAGTTTGGATTTTCAGTAGTATGTACAGTCAAATTTTAGCGGTGTATTCAGCGTTTGGTCTCCAGTTCATAGCAGTGTGCAAACTTTGGTTTTCAGCGGACACTAGTGACAGGTTGGAGCAGGGTACACACATGTTTTGGAAGCAGCCCAATGGACTAGGCATAGGGTCTACAAGTTATTTGCTACCTCGTTGGGAGGATAGCATCCCCAGCTGGAGCCCATGTTATCACCATTAAAAATTTTGTTGTAAAATCGAGATTTCAGGGCTTAGTGAGGTGCTAAACCAATTTGGAAGTCAGATAAATTTGGGGAAGGGTTAGAAAATGGAAAACGAGGTTAAAATTGGTGGAGGCGTTAAGTAAATCGGGCTCGAAAGGACATGGATCGCCATCCGCCAAGATCAACGGTTGGGGGAGATTGCGGAGTTTGAAACGGAACGGAGGTTAAAATATCTAAGTGGTCCTAAAATTTCAGTCGTGGTTTCCCCGCAAAGGTATGTGGCATCTTCTGGTGTATTTCGGGGCGAAAGGCTGGTTGCCTGAAAACCACCCTATCGCACCCCCGAAATCACATGTTAATTGAGTCTAATCCGAGGGCTACACGTGACAATGGAACTTGACGGTGAGTCAAATCACCCCGAGAAACCTGCTTGTGTACCATTCGTCTGCGCAATGCCAAATAAGCGTCGCCAAATAACCGATCTAATACTCATCTTTAAAAATTAATAGCTGAACGTGAGAGGTCGTTATCCCCATAAGGATTTTTTGTCAGTAGCCAATGATTATAATTGATTTCCACTGTTACTCAAAACCCAGGTGAGAGTACTCTATTTTGGGAAATTAACGTCTTATTCCAGATTGAGATATCTACAAATCAAATCACTCATCCAACTCATGTGCAATTTGAGGGAAATAGGCCCATGTTTCTTGACAAACCATAGGAAGCCGAGGAGAAACATTCGACGGTTTTCAACAAATCAAAAAGTTCGAAGAATATGACAGAATTTTCAAATAAAAAGAGAGAAAGGCATGCTACACAAATCCTAACAACAAAATCTCATGCAAAATATGTTGATGAACCAAGATTAGGTGAAGAGATCAAGTTGAATCCTATTATGAAGGATTTGATTATTAATGGATCTGCAGATGGATACAACACAAAAGTTGGTGTAAGCAAAAGGAAAAAACAATGAAAGGAGGAGGCTAAAGCTGGAACAGTCAAAAGCATTGAAGAAAATACACATAGTTGGCTTGACACGTTAAAGGAAGAGATTGAAAACCTAAAATAAACTACATGACAAGCTAAATCGAGTATATTTCAGGGGATCTTGTGACACTGTAGAGAGGTGGCATTTAGTGGAAATATCCCAGGTATTTCGGTTTCTGTTTGTAACTGTTCCCTGGAAAGTAGGAGTTCATTTTTGATGAGCGACTCCCTCTATAACCGATGTCTATTTTTGGAATCTTGGAAAGAATGACCCATTTTTCTTGGCCTCATATGTAATTTATCTATATATACGGTTAAAAAGATAAAAGAAGTGGTTCGATTGGTTGGAGAGGGGCCTACCTTTGTAGCAGGAAGACTTTTTGATTTCTCATGAATTTTAATACAAGCAGAGAAGGTTTTCTTGGATAGCCGAGATTCATCATGGTGTTGATGTTCAATATGTTTTTATGTATTTCATATAAATATGAATGTGTTTTGTTGCTAGTATTAAGTAAAAGAAGGAATTCATCTTGCTGGTGCTCCTTCTCACATTGATTATACTTGTTATGTGTTTATTGGTTTTTGGTTCAAAATTCAACCTTGATTGGTGCTCTGTTTTCGGCATCCAGCCTTTATGTTCCTTCTTCTAAAACTATACCAAGAGAATAATCATCTGTTACATGCCTCTTCTCATAGTGGTATTTCCTTTCTTTCCAACTACCATCTCATATTGCTTATTTGGCTGAACACAGCACCTATTTTGCCTTTGTTCCCTCAAGAATACTTAGCTTGTAAATATTCATATGATTTCAGGAGTTGACCCCATTGCCCAACGGCCCTGTTCTCTTGTTTGTCCTACCAACCCTTTCAAAAAGCATGTCCTATCGCAGAATCTGATCTCTATGTGTCCATTGCCAAATCTTTTTGATTATTTTAAGTCTCTACATGTTTAAGAGAGCCATCTCTAGTTGGAAGGGTAAAAATCCAACGTAAATTTGGTTTGTAGGTTACCTCTGTCATTTATTTATCAGCCGAACAAATATATAGAGTGCTAACATTCTGGCGTCGTTGTCGATGAGTGAAGGTGAAATATTTCCTGAGAGAATTTACAAAGTTCATATCTGAGTATTGATGGTGAAAATTATTCAGACACAAAAAGGTTGTACATCATTCACCTGGCATCTCCATTTTCAAGAATCTAGAATTCAAAATTTTCATGGTGACTCCATTGTCCAAATACTCAGTAGACTGAAGATTTTATTGGCGACTCCACTCAAGCTTCAAATGTGATTCAGAGACTCTACTGGAAAATGAGATCCCTTGACAGAGATATGAAAGGACATCATGGGAGAAAACAAGTACCTAAAGTTGAGTTTTTTCCAAGACATAATATTTTTTGTTATTAATTACCTTTTGTCCTTTCCTGAACATGCTAAACAATTTTTTGTTTACCTGTTGCATTCAAATGAAGATCATGAGAATCTTGCAATTGTATATCCTCCTCTTAAAGTTGTACATACATCTCCTCATTGTACCACTGATTTTGATCAAAATTTTCCATCTGAGCCATGTGATGACCATATACAATTGCAAGATTCGTTGTACATACATCTCCTCATTGTACCACTGATTTTGATCAAAATTTTCCATCTGAGCCATGTGACGACCATAACCAAGTTGATGAGCCTCATGAAACCAAGGCTGATATTTCACCTCTTGTACTTGATCCAACACCCTCCAAGATTCAGCATAGATACAGACCTTTAAAATTACCTCACATCCTTCATGATTTTCCTCCAAAGCACTATAAGTACGTACATGTGTTTGATGGAGAACCTAATACCATCACAGCTGAAAAACACATCCAAGATTTTGAACATTTTATAGATTTGTTTGAGATTGATCATGATGATGTTTGTATGAGGGCCTTCTCTCAATACTTGAAAGGGGATAACAAGGATGGTTTAAACATTTGCAGCCAAAGACAATTAGCTCATGGGAGGAATTGAACAATGTCTTTTTGAAGTTTTGAGGCAAGGAGAAATATTTGGATCTACAACTTACAGAGTTATATGCCTTGAAAAGGAAGAGAAATGAAACTATTTCTACATTCAGTAAGAATTTTTTCAGTATTTATTACAATTTGCCCAAATAAATTCAACCCACTGAAGCTGCTGCCATGCTCCATTATACAACAACTCGTCATCCAGATTTGTCTTTCCTCCTGATGGAAAGAAGACCTAAGTTCTTACAACAAAAGTTTAATGATGCTCATGAGATTCAACACAATATCCAAGCATGTAAACATATTCAAAATGAGGAGTTGGATGCCAAAGAACATGACAGTGAATATGAACATAAAACAGTTGATTTGAATCTTGAGAAGAGAGTTAATAATATCATATGCCCTCTTGAAGTTTTAAATGTTGATGATTTTGCAAAGGATTATATTCCCCTTATTGAAAGAGAATGTGCTAATTTAGCTTCTAATCCATCCCATGATAAGCATGGGGTTGATTGTTTTATGTATTCATTTGTAGAGAATCAAGAATATGAATTTGCAAATCAGTTTGTTGAAGAACAAGTTGATGTTCCAAGCTTTTCTTTGTTAGATGACATTGCAGATGTTGTTTATTTGCCTATATATGATGAATATGATGATGATGATGATGTTGACTTCCTAGAACAACCAGCTACATGTTCTCTATCAGAAAATGTTCCTTTTCAATAGTGTAATGAGAGAAATCATCCTACATATCACGGTTACAAAGAAGAAAGTATTGAATCATCTGAGGAAAATTCTTTACCTTTATGTTTTTTTTCATTTAAATTGTTGAAAGAAAAATCTAATATCAACACTGAAGCAAAGGAATGTGTGATGATGCCAAATCACATTGATTCACTCGAACAAATTGACAAGAAATTGCAGCAATGTTCTCATGTGTTTGATGACCCTATTACTTGTTATGTAGAAGGTCTTGTTAGTTCAAAATTGCATCCATTGGTCGAAGATGAATCTGAAAATGAATGTGTTCAGCAATCCAAAGAAATTGAAAAATGTGCATATGATAGCAGTGAAGAAAATGAAGAAGATTTTGAATCTTGTGAAAGAACCTTGCCATTGTGTTTTGCTTCTTTCAAATTGTTGAAACAAAATGTTTATAATGTTTCAAATTAGAAATCCTCTAGGAATGATGTTGAATATGAAGAAAGCAATGGACTTGCAAATGAAAACTATCTTCCATTATGGTTTTCTTCCTTTGAATTGTTGAAAGCAAGTCATGAGATAACACAGGAAGCGGGGAAGTCTGATTGCATTCACAGTGACATTGTTTTACATGAGAAAATTGTTATCAGTGAGGAAGACCAACAACCTTCTCATGCATTTGATGATCGTGTTGTTGATTTCATGGAAGGTTATTTCGGCTTAGATTTGCAGGATGTGCTCAACTACAAGATTGGAAATAAAGATGATGGTCAATCAACGTCAATGTTAGATATGGATTGCTTTCCACCAGGGGTTTCATTTCAGCCAGCACTATATTCTGATTCAGAAGATTGTTATTTCCAGCAGTCTCAACAAATTTTTCAGCCTCTTGGTGGAAATCAACAAGTTAAATCACATGAAAACAAGAATGCAATGGAAGGGGTGAAGCATGATTGTTGTTTTGTGCATGTTTTAGAGGATCCATTTGCAGTTTTGTTAGAGGCAGTAAACAGTCCCAATGTTTTTAATTTTTTTAGATTTGAATTTATAGGTAAATTCTTGAATGGATTATTAGTAAATAGGCTTTGGAGCAAGCATGTGCAAAGAAAACAAATAGTGGATAAAATGCTTGCATGGTTGCATTGGCATTATGATTTCACTTAATTGGCAATTCATTTCAGCAGTTAGGGTAGGTAGGTGTGAATAAGCTTGTTGGTCAAGCATTTTTCAGTTTGGATTTTCAGTAGTATGTACAGTCGGATTTTAGTGGTGTATTCAACATTTCATCTCCAGTTGAGAGCAGTGTGCAGACTTTGGTTTTTAGCGGAAACTGGTGACATGTCGGAGCAGGGTACAAACATGTTTTGGAAGTAGCCCAATGGACTAGGCACAGGGTCTACAAATTATTTTCCACCTCACTAGGAGGATAGCATCCCTGGTTGGAGCCCATGTTATCACCATTTAAATTTTTGGTGTAAAATCGAGATTTCAGGGCTTAGCGAGGTGCTAAACTGATTTGGAAGTCAGATAAATTTGGGGAAGGATCAGAAAATGGCAGAAGAGATTAAAATTGGCGGAGGCGTTAAGTAAATCGAGCTTGAAAGGACATGGATCGACATCTGCCGAGATCAACGGTTGGGAGAGATTGAGGAGTTCGAAACGACGTGGAGGTTAAAATATCTAAGCGGTCTCGAAATTTCAGCCATGGTTTCCCTGCAAAGGTATGTGTCATCTTCTAGTGTATTTCGGGGTGAAAGGCGGGTTGCCTCAAAACCACCCCATCGCACCCTCGAAATCATGTGTTAATTGAGTCTAATCTGAGGGCTAAACGTGACAATGGAACTTAACGGCAAGTCAAATCACCCCGAGAAACCTGCCTGTGTACCATTTGTCCGCGCAGTGCCAAATAAGCGCCACCAAATAACCGATCTGATACTCATCATTAAAAATTGATAGCCAAACCTGAGACGCCAATATCCCCATAAGGATTTTCCATCAGTAGCCAATGATTATAATTGATTGCGACTGTTACTCAAAACCCAGGTGAGAGTACTCTATTTTGGGAAATTACAACTTATTCCAGAATGAGATATCTGCAAATCGAATCGTTCGTCCAACTCATGTGCAGTTTAAGGGAAATAGGCCCATGTTTCCTGACAAACCAGAGGAAGTTGAGGAGAAATATTCAATGGTTTTGAGCAAATCGGGAAGTTTGAAGAATATGACCAAATTATCAGATAAAAATATAGAAAGGCATGTTGCACAAATCCTAACAACAAAATTTCATGCAAAATATGTCGATGAGCCAAGATTAGGCGAAGAGATCAGGTTGAATCCTATTATGAAGGATTTTATTATTAATGGATCCACGGATGGATACAACACACAAGTTGGTGTAAGCAAAAGGATAAAACAACCAAAGGAGGAGGCTAAAGCTGGCATAGTCAAAAGCATTGAATGAAATCAACCTAGTTCGCTTGACATGTTAAAGGAAGAGATTGAAAACCTGAAATAAACTACATGACAAGATAAATTGAGTATATTTCATGGGATCTTGTGATACTGTAGACAAGTGGCATTTAGTGGAAAGATCCCACGTATTTCGGTTTCTGTTTGTAACTGTTCCCTGGTAAGTACGAGTTCGGTTTTGATGAGCTACTCCCTCTATAACCGATGTCTATTTTTGGAATCTTGGAAAGAATGACCCATTTTTATTTGCCTCATATGTAATTTATCTATATATATGGTTAAAAAGGTAAACAAAGCGGTTCGACTGGCTGGAGAGGGGCCTACCTTTGTAGCAGAAAAACTTTTTGATTTCTCATGAATTTTAATACAGGCAGAGAAGGTTTTCTTGGATAGTCGATATTCATCATGGTGTTGATGTTCAATATGTTTTCTTGTATTTCATATTCATGAATGTGTTTTGCTACTAGTAATAATCTTTAAGTAAAAGAAGGAATTCATCTTGTCGGTGCTCCTTCTCACATTGCTTATACTTGTTATGTGTTTATTGGTTTCTAGTTCAGAATTCACCCTTGATTGGTGCTCTATTTTCGGCAGCCAACCTTTATGTTCCTTCTTCTAAAGTTATACCAAGAGATTCATCCTCTGTTAGATGCCTCTTGTCATAGTGTTATTTCCTTTCTTTCCAACTACCATCTCACATTGGTTATTTGGTTGAACACAATGCTTATTTTTCCTATGTTCCCTCGGGAATACTTAGTTTGTAAATATCCATATGATTTCAGGAGTTGACACCACTTCCCATCGGCCTTGTTCTCTTGTTTGTCCTACCAACCCTTTTAAAAAACTTGTCCCATCATAGAATCTAACCTTTGTGTGTCCATTGCCAAATATTTTTGAGTATTTTCAGTCTCTACATGTTTGAGAGAGCCCTCTCTGGTTGGAAGGGTCAGAATCCAACCTAAAGTTGGTTTGTAGGTTACTTCTGTTGTTTGTTTATCGGTGGAACAAATTTACAGTGTGCTAACATGTTCATCACCTTTTTTCTCAAATTGGCTTTGGCATGTCTTTTTCTTTGGGTGGCATGGATTTCCTTCATTGTAGCCAAGTTCATGAGATTATTTGGCTTGCATTTTCCTTGCACCTATAATGATTTCATCTAGGACCAAAGCTTGAGTTCAAGAAGGAGAAAGCACCATTAGAGAGATAGAAAAAAAAAANAAGTCTAGGTTTCTTATACATATTCTAGCAAAGATTCATGATATCATGATATTCGTGCAATTATTTCATCGACCAAAGCTTGAGTTGGGGAAGGAGAATGCACCATTAGAGAGATAGAATCTGAGATGAAAATTAAAGCAAACCCATTTGGTATCTAAGAGGATTGGACCTAATCGTTCGGCAGCTCTCTCCTAAGCGAACGGAAAGGATTGACAGTAACATAGCATAGGAATGTCATATTTGTCCACACCGAGGAGGTAGTAGAGATATGGAGCGACATCCGGTACGCTCATTTCTTGCCAAATTTCAGGTTGATTGTTTAGCTTTTTACAGGGCAGTGGGAGATGGTGCAGCGAGATGGGTGGCAATGTGCACATAGCCAACCACAACTACAAAATTTTTATTAAAGTGTATAGACTCAACTGCATCATTGTTAGGTCATTATCACAATTTTTATCAGAGTGCACTTTTTATTAGAGTGCATAGTACAGCCGCCACTGCAGCAGTGTCAGGTCATGATCACAATTTTCATTAGAGTGCAGCCTGGACTACAGCATTGGGATTTGCAATTAATATGATGCCAGAAGTACCAATCATTAAATTTTGAAAGTTTGTTTTTAAAATTAATTTTAATCACTGACAAATAACAAAAATAAATTGACATAGGCCGAGGTAAAATAGTCACATCATAATCATTTTAGCAAATGGGAAATTAAAACAATAAAATCACAAAATTAAGAAAATGATTTTGTTTTATAAAAAAAAAATGAATTAATATATAATTTTAAGGAAACTTTGGATAAGTAAGGAAAAAACGAAAGTTCAATGTAGTTTGATTACGTGACCAAAAGATATAGTCCCTGCTTTGGCAAGGAATAATAAGGATATAACTTGGATGTGTCCAACAACCATGAACCATCTCAAAAATTAATACATGATCTTCCTTAAGTTTAAAATGAAATTAAAAAAATAATTTTCCACACAGATAGTGTTGAGTCATACCTTTCATATATGGTGTCTAATATTTATGAATCCATATGTCAGCAACTTTAATATTCAATTGTGTATGTATAAACTTTTCAATTGATATTTGTTTTACGTATATAAGTGTTTTCCTTTTTGGGAGGTCTGATAACAATTTTTTTCAACGAAAATTTAGCAAAAAACTCTTTGAGCACTTCTTCATGATCCATAGATGATAAATTAGGTAAACCATCGTCCCTAATTATGAAGCTTAACCATGGGGATCAAGAGAGTCAAACTCATGACCTCCCCAATTTTGGGGGAGAGATCTAATGTCTAGCCCATGACCACTTAAGCTAACCCTCAAAAGTTTGACAATATATCTAAAGAAAGAATATTTTCCATAGAATGAACAAATCTACCTTAACTAGCATAACATGGTTTATATTCTTTGATTTCTACTTCGTATTTTTTATTAGATTTTAAATAGAACACATGTTGCATTGAGTGAGAAGGTCAAAACTTAATTGATAAATCCCAACAAGGAGGGGGATATTCCCCTCTCTCGATGGAAGCCATGGAATTTTTTAGAACCAGTATAGATCCATATTAACTCTGTATTTATCATGCGTCAAGAAGGATCAAATCCCTCGAGGTGAAAACTCTTTTTACATGTAAAAAGCTTGAGGAAAGGTTTTTCAACTCAAGGGATTTGATCCCTCTTAGTGCATGATAGATACGGAGTTAAGAT